>JAOXJP010090246.1:0-14703 GCA_025762735.1 Platanus orientalis | reverse complement strand
TGACTACTGATGTTTTTGTACTAACATGATTGTGATTACTACTTCAATATTTGTTTAGCTTTGTATTGACCTTTGGATATGCTAGAATTCAGATAGGTGCTTTACTTTGGATTATCTATAGTCTGCTAGATTGCTTACAGGTTGGGACTAACCTAACCGTTTGTTTTTTTAGATTGACCATTGTTGTAGGTCTTCCATTCAAAGGACTTGCCACAACATCCTCAGCTTTTCTTTCTGTTCTTATCTTTGTTATGGACATATTTGGGGGCCCTATTATGTTGGTCATATACTTTGGGTTAGTAGACATTTAGTTTTATTTTGTATATTTCGAGTGAGAGGGCACCCTTATGATGTAGTTATTGATTACTTTACTATAATGATTATCTTTGGAAAGTATAGTGATAGTCCTGTTGAGACTCATTATTATTGGACTATTGTGATCTCTATGAGTTAGATTTACACTTTCATATTTATCGATCCAAATATGTATGGTTATTGAATATTGAACATGCTTCCGTAAACTATTGAAATCTGACTAGTGATTTAATTGAACCTAATGGATCTTAAGATAAGTACTAATTGAGAACATGTGGACTATTGGATCTTACTATTGAGCCCATGACTTGGACAACGTTATATGATTTTATGGATTATAAAAGGTAGCGAGTCTGAATCTAGAGTGACATAGATCCATATTCGAGTCTGGGTTTGGGGCATTACAAAAGTAGTCCACACAATTTTTAAGAACAATAAGCTTTCACAAATTAGGTGTGGATCTAAATATCAAACAAGATTCAATGGTCCAAAGTATAGATCTACATAATTTTCAGAGATTCCAATAAGAAATGGATCATACCAAGCATAAAGAGTATGAAAAATTACTAAGCAAGCTAAAATCCATAGATCTAACATGGTTCAATAGATTGAATTCAAGGATTTCCAATAATCTCAAGGGACTTCATGGATAACATCACATAAACTAAAAATCACAAGAGTAAATCACATCACATCACCCATAGTAAGCAATATTACTTATCAAAGAAGCTTAGATTCAAGGATTCACAAGGTTCAATGGCTTGGAGCATGGCTCTCTAGAAATTCTGAGGATTCACACACAAATTCACATGGATCCAAAGATTTAAAGAGAGGATTCATCGTATCGTGTATAGAAAGTAAAATTACTTATAAAAGCTAAAATCTAAAACCTCCAAGCAAGAAACCTTCACTTCGACCTCTACTAACACCTTGCTCTATAAAATAAATATAGATCTAATATTAGAAGAATGAAATTATGAAGATCTAGGAAGAAAATAAGCTACTCTAATAGATTTTCCATTGTTAGAAATGAAACTTATCCAATTGGGGAAGAACTCCCACATTTCACTCCAAAAGCTCTTTAATCTCTCTAACATTTACTCTTTTTGTTCTAAATGACCTAAATGAAGTATTAGAGGGGTTTTAACTTGTCTAAGACAAGATCGCACATGTGTGAAGGTCCAATAGTTGAAAGCCATGTCACAAAGTGGCAAATATTTGTAATTTCTAGAATTTCAGCTTTTTGGGTCGTAACCCATGTGTAATCGGTTAGTCCATAATTGATTATGAGATTGGTGATCTGTTATGCTGTAACCCATGTGTGACCCATCATGCCCTAACCGATTACGAGATTGGTGACCGGTTACACCGTAACCAATTACGAAATTGGTGACTTGTTATGTCATAACCGATTACAAGATTGGTGATCGATTACGAGCTCCTTAAAAATGTCCCAAGGAACGTGACCCATGAGCATAATCGATCACAGTGTGACCTGTCAGGAGATTTGTAATTGGTCATGTTGTGACCTGTCATGACTTGTGTCTTCTAGATTTTCAGCATAGACACCGCATAGAAAAATGACCATAACTTTCTTTATAAAACTCCAAATTATGTACCATTTAAGGTGAAAGCAAACTCAAAGACCTTTCTAATGGTGTATGTTTTATACTCTAATTCTTTTGGTATTGGTACAGATGTACCTGTGAAGTTACCCTAATTACACACTTGGGACAACTAAGAATTTGACAAGTTTAGGACTTACTTTTATTTCCCTCACTTATAATTCATTTTATTGGGTCTCAAAAACTATAATAGACTTCCTAGAATTACTAAAAGATAATTTTACCCTTAAATATGTAAAATTACATTTTTAACCTTTTAAGGCATTATGGGGTATTACAAATCAGTCGATCGGATCAAGCGTAGTTCGATCGATTGGATCACGCGGTCAGTCTTGAAAACTCTAATTTTTTAAGGGATTTGATTTTTGGAAGTTCCCTAACGGCCTTGGTACTTATCTAGGGCATATAAAAGCTTCAGGATTCGACATAATTCAACTCCAAAATGCTAATAACAAATGATAGAATGAAATTCAAGGAGAAAACTAGGGTTTAAAGAAATTTTGGGGATTTTGAAGAAGGAACTTGACATCTTTGGTTTATAATTTGAATTTAGATCAAAAGGTAAGTAAAATAGAACAATTTGACATCGTTTTGATTGTTCTTAGGTTCTTAGAATCGTTCCTCTTCAGTTTTACTAAGAATCATGTAGGTTTTGCTTTGATTGAGTTCTTAGAAACAAGGTTTTGAAAAAGAAAATATGTTTTGTAAATAACTTGAACACTTAGCATTGTTTTCATTAATCTTAGGTTCTTAGATTCGTCGTTTACTATTTTTCAAAGGATCACAATTGTTTTTCCTTGTTTAAACTTTTGAAACCATGTTTTGAAAAAGGGAAAAATATGTTTTAAAGGAAGTATGTTCTACTTTTGTTTTTGATTCGTATACATTAATGTTTGGTTGAATCCTAGAGGGGGCTGAATAGGATATATTAAAAATTCTTTTTAATTTAACCCCCACTTAGATTTCAAGTATGAAAGATGATGCAATAGATACTATGCCAAAATAGAGAGGAGATAATACAAATCACAAGCAATCAACACACAACACGACATTTATACTAGTTTGGCACTCCAGTCTACATCCTCTGTCAAAAACTCACTACCGAGCTACTAAATTTTAATTAGATTGAAACAAGTTACAATCAAAGTTAAAATTTAAAACCTATCTACTTGCATTTTCAAGCTCTACACTCGGTATCTCCGGTGGGAGTGGTCTACACTTTCGGTGTCTCCAGTGGAAGTGCTAGGGTCTACACTACCAGTGTCTCCAGTAGTAGTGCTAAAGTCTCAATATTAAGAGAAGTCAATATAAGTTACCTCTTAAAGATTGATGTATTGCTTGTTACCCTTTGAAGGTGGTTGCTCCTTGTTGAGCTAATGTGCTTTAGCTTTCCACCAAGCTCCCAAGAGTTGCCTCATTGCTTCTTGGAGCTTCACACTAGGGTTTAATTAAGAGTAAACCCTCTTCTTACTTTTCTTCTTGTATTAAATGAAGAATGATTGCTAGAAAAGCACACTTAATGGCTGTTGCTTCTTGAATCTTCAATGGAAGCTCATAAATGAGAGTCTTTGCTGCTTGGGAGGATTGAATGCCTTTCCTTGATCTTTCTCTCTCTCAAGATGTCTTTGTGTGTGTGTTAAAGAGCTCATTTAGGGCTTTATTATACTTATTAGGGGTGATCATAGTCATGCACCCTTGAGTAGGCATCATTCCCAATGGTCAAAAAACCGAAGCTTTCATATATATATATATATATATATATATATATATATATATATCCTCTGATATTGGATCGATCCACTAAAATTGGATTAATCCGATGTCTCAGTCAACCATAGACTTGAGCACTCGAGCATTGTTGGATTGATCCAATTGCTCAATCAGATGGATCCAATTGCTCAATCAGATGGATCTAATTTCATCAGATTGCTCAATCAGATGTACAAACCATAAATCATTGGAAACCTCTTCGATTCTATTTTTCAACACTTCAAACAGTTCATGAAATGGAGTTTTCTAGAACAAGTTATGCTCATTTTGCAGCATAATATCTGAGCTGAAAAGTTTAGAACTCCGTGACCCTTCTCTTGACCAGTCAGGACATGGGGCATGTACCTCGGGAAGACTCTTGACTGGTCACCAAACCCTTGACTAGTCAGGGGTGAAAAATGTTGAAAACCCTGAAATTTTACATATTTTACCATTTTTGGATGTGACTTTTAATCATTGGACCCCCACCCATGTGGGATTTCGTCTAGGATGACTTAAAACACTACTAACACTTCATTTAGGTCATTTTATTTCATTATAATAAAGAGAGAAAGAGTTAGAGAGATTATGGAAGTTCTTGAGCTAAGAAAGGGAGATGCTTCCTTAATTGGGTAAGTTTCACTCCCAACTTTGAAAATCTGCTAGGATAACTTGTTTTCTTCTTAAATCTTCATGTTTTATCTAATTTACACTACTTCTACATCTTTTTAGAGAGGATAGAGGCAAAGGGAAGGTGGATGTAAGAGACTTTGAAGCTTTAGCAAAAAAGAAAGCTAAGAATTGTGAGTTTACATATATGATGCATTAGTCCTTTGTTCTCTTACTATCTTCTTCTTGGTTATTCTTCAATTTGGTTGGTAGTTTGGTTTCTCTATCACTTGATTGTTAAGTATTTGAAGTTTAACAAGTCAACATCACTTAATTACTAGATCTATGAGATTTTTGTGAGTTTTCACACG
This sequence comes from Platanus orientalis, assembly GCA_025762735.1. Lineage (NCBI taxonomy): Eukaryota > Viridiplantae > Streptophyta > Magnoliopsida > Proteales > Platanaceae > Platanus > Platanus orientalis. Next base: position 10,034 of record JAOXJP010090246.1, on the reverse strand, counting down.
TGATATGCAACTCCTTTGAATTCTTATCCTTCTATTCATTGGGAATCATTAGTTAGGATGAGATTACAGTTTCTCTTCATTTTGTTTGGCTTATTTTTTTGAAGTTTGATAAGTTTCCTTCACTCAAACACTAAACCCATGGAGGATTAGAGTTATCAAGTTGATTTCTCTACTCTTTCTGTTCTTCTACACTTTCCTCCATTTTTGGTTGCCATTTTAGGTGAGATGATAGTTTCTCATTACTTCTTGCTAAATCTATATGAGTTTGGTGATTCCACTTATTCCATAAAGTGATTTCTTCCATTATGCCTTGGTAGAGGTCTTGTTTACATGAAATTTCTACACGTGTATTGCTAGATTTAGTCCACTTTGAGCATGTGTTTGGCTAAGATTTCCCAAATACGAGGGTCCACATTCAAGACTACCAAATACATTCCCTTTAAAATCCTCCAGCCTCCATAAGCTTTCCCACAACGAAGCATCATAGGCAGACAAATTACCATTTTACTCTTTTGCCTTCAAATTAAGCACCTAGACCCTTAAGGAACCTCCAAAGCTTCTCTCGACACCTGAATGGTGTCATGTCAGATCTTGCGCACCATAATTTTGGCCACCTTTAAGGAAAGTTTTATAGAACATATCCCTTTTGAATCTAGTAATAGCGAATTTATTAATCTCTAAGGTGTTTTTATCTAGGTTTGACCCTAAAAAAACTCTCAAAGGTTCATCCAACATCCGAATCCAGGAAAGTCAGAGGCCATCTCTCAGTTTTTTTCGTATCTTTAATAAGTCATCTCTCGGTTAAAAAATATTTGTGACCTCAAACCCCTTCAACATCTCAAATCTTCTCTAAGACATACTAAGGCAATTTTGGTTGCATTTGACCTCTATGAATCCCAGATGTTTCCCTAACAACCAAATCTTGAATGGTCAGTGGTCATCTCTCCAGATTTGTGAAGCCTTTAAAAAAACCTCTAACACATTCATTTACAAGACCAATCTACTATAATTCCTCTAATTACTTCAAAATGAGTAGCACTTTTGGGGTAATGGTCAAGTCTTTAATTGACTCCCAATTTTTTTTTTAAATAAAAAATTTAGTCTATTAGTGGCCATTTCTTGGCAGCTTTAAGGTTCTTAAAAGATTGTCACCCCTGACCAGGTCATTTAGAAACTCTACAAGCTTAGCCACCACATTTTGTCCAAATCAAGTTAAAACACCCTATGTTTGTATTTGACACACAGTGAACCTTCGAGAATTCCCCCAGAATCTGAATTCTGGAAGGTCAGGCCCATTTTCTTTGTTTTACCCTACCCTCGAAAGACTGTCTCTCGAAGAGGGTTAATTACAAACCCGAGGTAGCCTAAAATCCCTGCCCTTAAATGAGTTATTGTCACTTTGTCCCATTAAGCGACCCCCTTCGAAAAGCTACCAAAGATTGCCTAGGAACCCAATGGTCAAGTTGTCAGTTCCTGTAGCTCTGAGATTCCCTGACCTTCAGTACTCTATGACCCATCAATTTTTCATGACAAGCTCAATCAACTCTAGTGACATTCCTAATCAAGATTTTTTACTTACAAAAAAAAGGGTTTTGCGCATGATTTCCTACCCGGGTATCAATTTACAAAGTGGTTTGAGATTGTGTTCCACAAAACCCAAGGGCCACCTCTTGTCTGAAGACCTTGCAGACCAATTTTACCATCTTACCCTTCTAGTAATTATTTAAGAGATTTTGAGGTTATTAAAACCCTAATTTCCCCAACTTGCTCTTATCATAGTTCATTTTTGACTGATCCGTTGCGACCAGAACATCTGAGACTTTGAAAACTTAGTTTGGGTTTGCGTGTTTTCGAGCATGAGAACCCAAAAAGTGAGGTTGCATAGTAAATGGATTCTTTCCCATGGAATTTCTTTATTAGAGATTAATGATCTCATTCATTTTGTGTTTTAGCTTATTAATGCTCATTAATGCATTCACATTAAGAGTTTTGAACCCTAGCCCTTAGATGTGGATCTCACTTGTGCACCCCATGTAACCACCCTACGATCAATTACATGGATTTCAAATATCCATGTAAATCTTCATCTAACCCTATATCTAGCACAACCTATTTCAACCCTTGATTGTTCCCAACCAATCAAAGGTGATAGTTTTCTATCCAAGTTTTACTCTTCACCTTTGATCTTGTGCACCCTCCCTAAGATCAATTACACTGATTTCAAATATCCAAGTAACTCACATCTAACCTTACATCTAGCATAAACTATTCCAACCCTTGATTACTCCCAACCAATCAAAGGTGATAGTTTTTAACCCAAGTTTCATCTCACACCCTTGATCCAACTAACCCCTATACTCTATCCTTGCCCTCCATTTTTGTAAACCCTAATTCTAATCCCAATCCTTGATCTCTCACTTATCCACCCAACTTCTAATCTCAGCCCTAGATTGCTCTCCGTCAATGGGAGAGGTGCCTTAGCCCCTCCATCTAGCTCCCCAAAACTCTATAAATAGCCCCAAATTTGTGCTAAATAAGGGAATTCAGAGAGTAAAAATACGAAGAAAAAAAAAGAAAGAAGAGAAAGAAAAGAAAGGAAAAGCTCAAGACCTAAACCCTAACCTCAACCCTTAGAAGCGGTAACCCTAAACCCTTTCTCTCTTGGCATGTTAGGTTAGATGCAATCAATTAATTTCATGCTCTTTACATAGTGGAGACAAAATATGTCTCTACTAGACTTATTTTTGACCTCAGCACCTTGCTGAACTTTTTGTGAATTTTGTAAAGATCAAAATGGGCCCAAAGTTTTATGGTAGGATCCTAGGTAGGTAGCCTACATTCATTAAAAAAATCATGAATTTTAGAGTAGGTTGGGGTCTCGAAACAGTCCCCCATAAATTTACCTTAAAAACTGGTTTTCTGTACTTTTTTATTACCCACCAATATTGCAAAATTTTTTGTGTTTTAGTCTGAATTTTGGTATGATTTTTTTATACAATGTTCTTAGAATGATTCTTTATTCTAGTTTAAATTTGTAGAATTTTTTAACCCCTGTAAAGGGTCTAAACTGACAAAAAATTAGGCTGCTGGATTTCTGTCCAACAACTAACACCTGAATTTTAATGTCAATTAAAATTCAGGCGTTAAGACAATTGTAGGTGTATTTGAAATACAGGCATCAGTTCCTAGGACCCACCCTAGTGTTCTCTAGACCTCTCTAAGATCACACACAGACACAGAAAAAGCTTAGAGTCATTGCCCCTGTCCCCTCCAATGCTTAAATTTTTAATCTAAAAATATTCAAGCGTTAAGGGTTTAAATTCAGGCATTAAAAACATTCAGGCGTTAAGCCTAAGATCAAAAATATTTATTTATTTATTTTGTTTGTCTAAAACCCAAGTGGCATGACTACAGAGAAGTCTTTTGCCCCTCTGCAAATCCTAGAATAGTGAGACCCTCAAAAGAGGGATAAACCCTAAAAGTCAAGTTGCTAGACTTTTTCCAGCAACTGACTCTTGAATTTTAATAATTATTAAAATTTAGGCATCAAACCTGAGACCAAAAACAACCTTTTTTCTGATTTTTGTATTTAAATTTTTATTCTTTTTGTATAAAGATTTGAAGCTTGAAACTCACATGATAGGACCATAGAGAGGTCTTTCACCTTTCTGTAAATCCCCAGAATAATGGGACCCTCAAAAGGGGGCTAAACCCTAAAAATCAAGTTGTTGGACTTTTTCTAGCAACTGACGCCTGGATTTTAACAACAATTAAAATTCAGGTGCTTTAAAATTCAGGTGTCAGGATAAATTCAAGAATCAAGCCTATGTAAAATAAAATGAAATTCATTCTTTATTTTTTTTGACACGTACATTCATGACAATTAAAAACATTTATGCTTATGAGAAGCCTCCCTAAATGCACATATGTTAATCTGAATGTTAGAGCAACTTTAGACAGACACTAATAAAAATATAAAAAAAATATATGAGTGAAAGTTATACCTTTGGATAGACATAGAAGTCTAGAGTCCTACGGAAAAAACGGCAAGTGAAACAGATACCAAATGAAAAAGTTAAAGGCAATTTACTAAGCAAGGAAAAAAGAAAAGGGTCAAGGACATGACAATTTCAGAAGCTATCCTAGACGGATAACACAACTTCGTAAGTCAATAGTTATTGATCCTACGGGAATCACCTTACAAATAATATATGCTTGGAAAGTTCTATGAGTCTACGTTCCAATGAGATAAACGATGAGTAAATTGAAGTTTCCTATAAGAAGTTACGACAATTTTCCCAAAAAGTGTCTATGTCGTCTGATATAGTATGAATTAATATATTTTGAGGTAACTTTAAAAATATATCAATAAAAATGTAGAACGAATTATAGAGCAAGCCTTGTAGATTTGGAAATCTCTTGAAGTCTAGTTTCCAATAAAAAAACGGTAAGTGAATCCTAGTTTTGTAGAGAAAGTTATGACCATTTTTCCACCGAGTGTTTGTGCTAGAGAAATTCTGGCAAGATAACTTCATCAAAGTAGAAAATTCTATACAACCATGATTTTTACAAAATTTTAAGGATTTTTTCATTAGAGACCAACCTAAACATGAAATTGAGAATTAGGGTTGCTATTTAGGCTTATAAAACATCAAAACTCATAAGAAAGATGATCTTTTAAAGAACTTTTGCAAGAATAGGGATTTTGAAGAGAAAAGAAAAGGAAAAGCTAAGTTTTACAAAGATTTGAGAATTTTTGTTAAGAACAAAGCTTGAAAGGAATTTAGCATCAACCAAGAGGTAGGGGATACTAAACTAACTTTGTTTTTGAATGCCATAGGTTCCTAGAACTGATCCAAACTTGTTTTGCAAAGATTATTCTGGTTTTTGAATGAATTTCTAATGATTCTTCACTAGTTTTAAATTGTTTTGGAAGAAGATAAATTGTTTTGTAAATTCTGAGGTTCTATATTGTTTAGATTCATATTCTACATGTTAATGATTAATTTATTACAAGTTGTAATCTGATTTAAAGTTTCAAATTCAATGATTTTAAAGTGATATTTTTATATTTTAAAGAGTGCAAGTACTTTTAGTTTTGATAATTGTTTCCATAGGATCATATAGACCATCCTCTTAATTTGTAAAGAACTGTATATGTTATATGATTGATTGATGATCTAAAAGTTTTATGTTCTTCATGATTATTGTAAATATTTGATTGTTCCATAGTTTTGTGCTTAGGAGGATCAAACATCTATGATCTAAAGTGTTATGAATTTGCTTATGTTTTGATATAGATTGTTATATGCTTTGTCCTGTTATTATAATTGTTGATTGTTTTCTATTATAGTTTTGTTATAAGCCACCTTTTGTCATCAAGGGAGATGAAAGATGATACACTTCTCAACGGAGGTTAAATGGAGTGACTAGACTCTTCTCACTAGAGATTAAATGGTGTGACTAGACTCTTCTCACCAGAGACTAAATGGTGTGACTGGACTCTTCTCACCAGACACTAAATGGTGTGACTGGACTCTTCTCACCTGAGTTTAAATGGTGTGACTATAACCTTCTCACCGGGGTTCAAATGATATGACTGATCCTTTTCACAAAGGATTAAATGGTGTAATTTTTATTTGTATTGACTTATGAAATTGTTATATGTATTGGCTAATGGAACTGTTATTTGTATTGGCTTATGCATCCGTTTTACACATCTTGTTCTATTAAGTTTAGTTATGTGCACCTATTTTATTCTGTTTAGACTGTCTATATGTACATGTCTTTTAATGTTTTTAGTTTAGTATATGTTTTATATGTTAACTGTTTAGTTTCGTATATTATGAACAAGTATGAGTTATTACTTTCCATTTAGATTCAAGCATAGGTTTTTCATGGTCTCACATATGTGTTTTTACTACATGGATGTTTCTTTCAATGTATCCCTTATTTAGCTATATAGAACTCGACATATGCATGGATTTCAAAGCATCATTATGAATCCGAGGATTTTGTTTTGGACACAATCACTAGGACACATTGATAGGTGAAGATGACACTAGTTTCCCACCAACCCTTAATGTCTTGGAGGATTTTTGCGGGCTAACCCTTGATGCTTTGAGAGATATTTATAGGCTAATCCTTGATTCCCTAGAGTATTTTTGTGGGCTATACTGGTCTTATGACCCATTTTAGGAATCTAATCGCCGAGTCACATTAATAGGTGAAGATGACACTAGTTTTCCCACCAACCCTTGATGCCTTAGGAGATTTTTGTGGGCTATAATGGTCTTATAACCCATTTTAGGTACCCAATCATTGGGTCACATTAATATGTGAAGACGACACTAGTTGACCACCAACCCTTGATGTCTTGGGGGATTTTTGTAGGCTAACCCTTGAAGCCTTAGGGGATTTTTGCTGGCTATATGGGTCTTAGGACCCATTTCAGGTGCCTAATCACCAGGTCACATCAATAGGTGAAGACGACACTAGATGCCCACCAGTTCCGTATGAGATTTCAGTTTTGTCGAAGAACCTACATGGGTCATATGAGATTTTAGTTTTGTTAGAGACCCTACATGGGTTATATGATTTTCGATTTGTTAGAGTCCCTATGTGGGCTAATCCGTTGGATTTGACATGAGATGTTTTGACAAGATTTGGTTCAGGAACCCTACATGGGTTGAGTTGATTTGATCTGAGGTGTGTTTTGTTAGAAACCCTTCTTGGGTTATGTGGGTTTGAGTGTTGCATTAAGTTTCCATGAGCATGCATCTATTTTGATATCTATTAGCTAAGGCAGCTTACTTGAGAGGTGCTAAAGCCTACTTATGTATGAGTATTTTGTAGAAAGTATTTGCATTGCATGTTGCACTTACTTTATGAGCTACACCTTAACTGATTTAGTTATGAACTTCTGTTTGATTTTGCTTTTGTACTTCTAATACTTTTATTAGAATTTGATCATTGTATAGTTAGTTCGATTTATATAAGTTACACATGTTTTGATTTAGTATTGAGTCATATTCGTGCACATTCGATTTACTTCGTGGGATATTATGTATGTTATTTCATGGGCTTTATAGCTTACCCATGTTTTTACCATCCTTTCAAATGGTGCCCTATAGCATGAGATCTTTTTCAGGTTCAGTTCCTAGAGATGGCTAGTGAGAATGAGATGACCGTTGCATCTATTTCCTTTCTATTCATATTATTTTCCAACACACTTTATTATGATACAGTGATGTATTGAGACAAGATTTTATTGGGATGCTTAGTGATTTCTATTTGAGATTGATATGTTGTTGGCCAATTTTCGCCCATGATGGTTTTGTTTAGGTAGTCATGGATATGTTTAATCTGGAGATTAGTAGTTCCTTTGATATGATTGTTGGAGATTATTAGTTTCTATTTGATGGCACTATTGGATACGTTTGGACTAAAGAGTATTAGTTATTTGATATGGATGTTACGAGGTTTCTTGTTATATTCTACTGCATACTTTAAAGTATGTATATTTATATTTTCGCTACACTTTATGGATGGATGATAGTATCGTATGGTTATGTTTTAGTTGCAAATATTTCAGTAGTTGAGGATATTTAATTAGATAAAAGAATGAAAAAAATACTACAATTCAAGTAAGATAGTAAGTAAGAACCCCTTCCTCAAGGAAAGGGAAATGACACACTTTGAGATCCGTGATGCCATGCATGTGTGTTTCCATATTTATATTATGATTTTTGCTTGCAGGTTTTGGGGCATGACAAAAGAGGTATATTTGATGGATCCCTCCTCATCAGGTTTAAATAGATGTGATTAGGTACCCTCTTTGTTGGGTCACATAATGGATGATGTCGGTTTGATACTCACCACTAGGCGTGAGATAGTATATCCTACTATTGGACTATAGATGGGTCTGCTCTGTTATGTTACTTAATATCTAGCTCATAGTGTAACACCCCATGTTGCACTTAAAGGGTAAAATTATAATTTTATCCTTGTAAAGGTAAACTTGTCATTTCATATATTTTAGATAGACCTTAAAGTGGTTTTGGTACCCTTTAGACTAAGTTAGAAGTGTAGAACCTAAGTTGGACCATGAACCTATTAAGTTCTAAAGGTTTTCCAAGTGCATAATTGTGATAACTTTATGAGAAAACCTATACCAATCCCGAGACAATTTGAGTATAAACCATACATCATTGGAAAGATCTAGGAGTTTACTTTCCAATGCCTTAAGTGGCGCACAATCAGAGTTTTTTGTAAAGAGTTATAACCATTTTTTCACTGAGGGTTAGAGATGAACTTTATGAAAATTTCAACTCTAATTGATCAAGGATCTCTTGATTAATCAAGAGTCTGATTGCTCACGAGAAGGATCATGACTCTTAGGTTATTCTCAGAAAGGTCCCTGATTAATCATGATAAGGATCACAACTCTCGGGTCTTACCCTGATCGATCACGGATCTCCTGATTGATCAAGAGCATGATCAATCATGGTTTTCCTAATCAATCATGGATCTCATGATCGATCATGACTATGAAATGTTGAAAAGTCTAAAAAACTACAAATTTTGCCATTTTGTGACCCGACTTTCATTCATTGGACCCCCACACATGTGGGATCTCGTCTTGGATAAGTTATAACTCTCATAACACTTCATTTAGCCTCATTAGAAGAAAGAATAAAAGAGTTAGAGAGATTAGAGAGGTTTAGGTGCTAAGTATGTGAGTTCTTCCCCAATTTGATAAGTTTCACTCTCAACTTTGAAACTCTTGCCAGGATAGGTGGTTTTTTTTTCTTAACTTTTATAGTTTTATTTAATTAATGTTAGATCTACATCATTTTACATAAGAAATATGAAAAAGGAAAATAGGTGGTTGAAGATTTTGGGGCTTGAATAAGGAAGAAGACTAAGAATTGTGAGTGTTCATACAAAATGTGCTATTCCATTTATTTATTCGACTATTTCTTTATGGTTATTCTTCCATTTAGCTGGTATTTTAGTTTCTTCATTTGATTGCTGTGTTTTTGAAGTTTGGTAAAATTTTTTCATCCAAATATTAGATTTATGAAGGATTAGTGAGTTCTCAAGTTAATTACTATACTCATTTGTTTTTTAGCACCTTCCTCCATTTTTGGCTGCTATTTTGAGCGAGATTTTAGTTTTTTATCACTTCTTGCTAGTATGTAAGTTTGATGATTCTACATATTTTATAGAATGATTCTTATATTATGCTTTGTTAGAAACTTTAGTTTACATGAAATTCTGGATTCTATATGCGTATTGCTAGATCTACTCCACTTTGAGCATGTTTTAGCTAAAATTTACCCATTCTCTTATACTACCATCATAAATTCATTGAAATCCTAAGTTTCTCTATATGATTAAATGTAAGAAGGTTGTGTCATTGTGAGATTCAAAGGGAAAATGATTTCTAATTCATATGTTTGATGTTTGCCTTAATTTTCCCATACTTGAGATTTCAATTAATATCATTATTGCTAGTTAGTAGTCTCTTAATTTTATTAGCTCCAAGATTTGTTGCTTATTCTATTTCATATGCAAGTTGGTCATTAATGCTATTATTATGATTCCCATTGGATTATCTCCACTTACACTTGATCCGATGAGCTCCATATTAGTATAACTTGTTAGAAATATATGTCCTGACAAAGCCATTCAAATAAAATATAGGCACGATTAATTAATATTTAATCATCATATGAATTTGTTTCTTTATATGAGTAATTATTTGATCTCATGAGATGATATAGGTGATCCTCAGGTAACATAGTAGGATGTTAGATACATTGGAATGTGTGGAGAAATCTAATTATCTAGTTCTTGTAGACCTGAAAGTTTACATCTATGGGTGATGCTGGACACATCACTTATAGAGCTGCTACATGTAGAGCTACCATATGATGGAGTGATGTAATCTCAGTTACTAGAGTGAGACTCTAAGCTTACATGTGGGTGCATTATATAAATGCATTAAAGGGATCTATTATGAACACACT
>JAOXJP010090235.1:0-14703 GCA_025762735.1 Platanus orientalis | reverse complement strand
ACTAGACCGATTTTGATTAAATATAATATATATATATATATATATATATATATATATATATATATATATATATATATATATAATCTCATCAATGCTTGAGCACTCCCTGTGGTTTCATTCAACACTACTTTATATACTACTCTCTTTCTCCTTCCTTTTCTTCCATTCTCTCTCTCTCTCTCTCTCATAATTTTTGGTATGTTCAATCAGGCATTAAGATGAGAGATGTAACTAGAACTAGAAGCAACAACATGCACTAGCTAATGTCTCACCCACACCCAACATGCTTGTTTGTGCATTGAAGTCACTTTCTAGGTTTCTGTGACTTCATCCATGTAACAACCTTATTTGTAGAGGAATCAAAGTCGAGCAAGGTTAAATATGGGTCTAGAATTAGGGTTTGCTTAACCCTAGAGCTGGGGACCACTGTGTAGGCTTGACATTGCATGACCTGTCGTGAAAAAAACCTATCAAATCTTGGGCGTGTAGATATTCATTATATTCAAATGGATTGTATCATCTTCTCACAAGGGATGTCGACTGGAATGTCGAGCTTATTGGATGTTCTATAAAGAAGGTATAAACTTCAGACAGAAGAATTAGGGTTTCTAGGTTCTATAATGTACGATTTAGGGTTTCTTTAGAAACTGAAACAAAAAACAGCTCTTGGGGGACCACTTCATGAACACTTCGATCTTTTTTGATAACTGTTTCTGTTCTGTACTTGTTTTTTTATCAACAATCTGCACTTTGAAGGGGTGTGTTTAAACCCCCATTTAAAAGGTTAAAAGCTATGGTGAATTAGTGTCAAAGAGTTCTGTCTAACAATGAACAAAAGGAGATAGAAAGGATAGAGAGCTGAGTTGTCTAACAATGAACAAAAAGAGATAGAAAGGAGAGAGAGCCAATGCCTCTCTCGTCAGAGGGTGATAGAACGAAATCAGACATGATGGGAGACAAAAAAACAAACAAACAAAAAAAATAAAAATTAGGAACCATTGCATCAACTATACTTCAATACCATACTATATGCAGGTGTTCTTCTCCAAAGAATATTTTTTGATGTTAGAAAAGCTCTCTTCCTCGAGGCTGCTTTCATGGCCTCTCACTATGGGATAACTCACCAAAGGAATAATTTTTATTTATCATTAATTTTTTGTAACTCTTTTTTCACACTTGTAGATGGAAACTCCTATTTTGGGCAAACCACATCGATGCAAATTTATACGTTGCTGATCTTCATCACAGGTATATGTGTTGAAACAGTCTTCTTAGAATTTTCCAAAGGGTTATTTAAGTCTCTCCCATATGTCAAATGGAATGCCTCCCACCTATGCTACTGATGAACTAAAAGCACATATCATAATTAGGCTCCTTAGTTATGATACTTGCAGATTTCTCTTTAACTACTATGAACTTCAAATCTACTTTTAAGTTATAAAATTATATTGGAGATACTTGCTTTATTCATTCATAAGACTGAATTTGTTGCAAAAGGTTGAGCTCTGGTCACTATACTTTGAATACATCTTAGTTGATCTAATAGGTCCTCTCTTCATTTGCAATTGTTGCAGTCTATATTCATAATTCAAAAGTTTTGTTGGTTTTTTTTTTTTTTTTTTTTTTTTTTATGGTGTTACGACTGCTATCTCTTGCTTACCAAGAAACCTTTCCTATTCTAAGATATAAAACATATAAGGTAGATGTAGAGTGTAGAAGGTTAGATTCATAACTCATTAAAAAAAACTAAAATCTTTTCAACCCATAAAGCATCACAAACTTCTTGAGGTTACAAATTTTGCTTTGCTGATTTATGTGTGTGTGTGTGTGTGTTATATTGATGGCTGTTTAGGAGGACTAGTATAAACCTCAAATTCTTTTTGGATGGCAAGTGGTTGGGACTTTGATCAGTAGTCCATCTTTTTTCTTCTGAATGATGTAAACATATACATGTGTAGCCTTTTGTAAATATATACATGTTTCCAATTTTCATCTTGAGAGAGAGGGGATGTTATAAAATTTGTCACCTTTCTTAAAAAAAAAAAATAGAAGCTCATAAAGCAGCCAATAAATCCCACATACAAAAACATAAAACCATTAATAAATTCAACTTCTTCACCCAGATAAAATCGTAAATTGAAAAAAAAAACATCATAATATATCATTTGATCCCCACTATCCTTCGCCAGAATAGAAAAATCACACCACATGCCATTGAAGTGGTACTAGCTGGAACTAGTAACTCATCCCCACCTTCCAAATTTTTTTGCAAGGAATAGCAAACACTTCATCGTGTTGACTTGAGAAACTTTTCAACGAGTTATAAGCATAATATATCAATAATTTCTTCCCCAAACCAAACATCTTAGAATCCACACCCAATTCTCACCAATACATGAACATACTATACCACCATTTTTGCACTATTATCCACCAATTGGACCGCTCTCTCCACTTCATATCTATTGATTTTTGACATGTACACTTCTTTTCCATCCAACACACTTACAAGAGAAATCTCTGTAAGTCCACTACTCTCTAATGCCGCCTCCAACTCGAACAAATTCTCCCTAAAAAATTCCTTCAACATCTCAACCAACATCTCCTCAAACTCTTCTGGATCCTTTAGCACGTCCCACGCCCATACCTCACAACATCAAAAGATGCCTAACTAATGAGGCTTGACTCTTTTGAACAAGAAAGGCTTCTCATTTGGTATGTTTCGTATGGGTACTGAATTGATTAAGACAAACACAAGGATTGTGTGCAATGCTCAGACATTGACAGTGTAATGGGTGAAGATTAGGGAAATGCTTTAGAAGAGCTCTGAGAGTTGAATAGGGGTAGACCTAGGACCTGTCAAATGTCTGGATCACTTGCTAACTCCTCAAGCTTCTTCATTGAAACTTTGTTTTCTAATTCGTGCATGTAATACCTACAGTAAAAGTAGTTCCATATATACATAACAAACATGAGGAATGCCAGAAGGTTATGGGATGGTACCCTCCTTTAATGCACTTATATTGGACTGAACCAAGTAGGGTGCCTCAATGAAACTTTGTTCTCTAATTCAGTACATGTATCCCGTGTGTGTGTGTGTGTGTATTTGCCAGTATTCTAATAACTTATAATATAGAGCATCTTAAAATATATATTATTTGATAATTATTAAAGGTTTTTGGCAATGCAATATAGAACCAAAGTTTCTTCCTTACAGGGAGGACTCTAGCAAAGCAAATAACAAAAGCTTGTAGAAACCTCTTGCCACACAAAAACTTAAAACCAATACCACAATAGAGTTCTTACCAAGAAGAAAATATCTAGGAATCTAGGATAAACTAGGCATTAGAAATTTAAGGTAAAACACTACAAAAACCATACATAGTCTGACACCTATGTCGTCCAATCACTACCATCTTTCTCATTCACTTGTGGGAAATAATATCAAAGATCACACTAGAGCTCATAAGTCATCCCCACCTTCAACAAGCGTTTACGAGGAATAGCAAACACTTCATCTGGTTGCCTTAAACACCTTTTCAACCAGTTATAAGCATAGTCTATCAGCAATTTCTTTGCCAAGCCAGAACCCTTTGAAGCCACCACCTCGTTCTCACCAAATAGATAAACTACACCACCATTTTTAAACTCGCTGTCCACCAATTGGACCTCTTTCTCCACTTCATCTCTAATGATTCTCGGAACTTCTTTTCCATCAGATACACTTACAAGAGAAGTCTCTATAAGTCTACCGCTCTCTGACAACCTCAACTTAAGCAAATCCTCTATAATAAATTCCTTCAGCCTCACCACCAACATCGCCTCAATCGATTCCCGTTCCCTTCGCACATCCGTGTACCCATACCTCACTACACATCGAAAGATGCACAATTCATTAGGCTTGATTCGCTGGAAGAAGAAACGTTCATCTGCTGGGACCTTGCTTATGGGTAATGACTTGACTGAGACAAACACAAGGACCTTATGCAATGCTGAAACATTGGCAATGTAATGGGTGAAGATTGGGGAAATTCCGTGGACGAGCTCTGAGTAGAATATGGCTACACCAGGGACCCGTCGAATGTTTGGATCACTTGCTATCTCCTTAAGTTTCTCCATGGAAACTTTGTTATGTAAATCGTACATGTACCTCTTGCGATAAACATAATTCCATACATACATTACCAACATGAGGAATGCAGAAAAGGCCAATGGAAGGTACCCTCCTTCAAGAAACTTGTAGAAGACTGAGCTTAAGAAGATTCCTTCGATGAGGAAGATTGTTAGAACATAGGCCATGATCAATAAGACGTGTGTCTTCCATATCATGACCATCACAAGGACAAGAAATGTAGATGTGAGTGTCATCACAAATACCACAGCAAGCCCTGCACAAATCAGAGATTAAAATTAACACCCAAATAAAGAAAATTGTAAATCATGATGAATTTAGACAAGTTACAAGTTCAGACACAAAAGTGATAGTGATTCTTTGATAGTTTACCATAAGCATTCCCAATCTTCAAAGTGTTTTTAAACCCGAGTGTGACGCCAATGCAAGCTAGCATGAGTAAATTGTTGATATCTGGTACATATACTTGTCCCTCGTGCTTGGAAGAAGTGTGCACAACTTTCACTCGAGGAAAACATCCATGTGCTAGAGACTGTTGGACAATGGAGAAGGAAGCTGAGATCAAGGATTGGCTAGCAATAATGGCTGCCAACACTGCCACCACAAACATTGGCCAGTAAACCGGTCCTGCACCATAGTCGAAAAATTAGTTAGAACCAAATGGTAGTATGATCTTATACATTTTTAGAGGGGAAAAAGTAGAATCACCTGGAACTGATTTGTAGAAGGCATTAGAGGCGTCAAGATTGTGCTTCCTAAGATAAGAGGCTTGGCCTATATAGGCAAAAATGATGGAGGGAAAGACAAGAGTGCATGTGCTGATCTGAATCGAGCGAACATTGAAGTGGCCAAGATCTGCAAATAAGGCTTCTGAACCTATTGTTGGTTGATCAAAGCCACAATTTAGATAAAGAATATGTTAATGGAGAACAACAAAGTAGCCACAAGAAATAGAAAAACTTGAGCTCCCATAGAGAAGTATATTAAAGAAATGGCTATAAGTGATGCATCCTCCTCTTCACCTGGGAAATGTAATTGGTTATATATATATTCATGACCCTAATGTTCCATAATCTGTCTTTTATTTGTTAGATTGTAAAAGTCCAATGCTAGCAATTACCAAAAGCCCTGAATATCGTCTTAAATAAAGCAATTAACCGTCTCTCCTTAAACCCTATGGTTGAAGAAGAGGTTAGAGTTAATATAAACACATATTTTAATACTCCCTCTAGGAGGAATATTCCTGGATAAGGTTAAAACCTGCTTTGACACCATTTAAATAGAGCAATTACTCCCCTAAAACCCTAAAATTGTAAAAGAGGTTAGAGTTAATATAGTTAACATACAAATTTGTGTTGTTTTGTGTGTGTGTGTGTGTGTAGATACAGACCTGTTAGGCATAGAATGACGCCACCAAGTGAAATCCATGCATTCTTCTTGTTCCTTCCAAAATACTCCACAATATACATTGGATTGATTGCCTTGATTACAGCAGGATCGTATCTCATGAAATTGTAGAGACCAATAACACCGATGAACAAGAACCAGATTGTGAGAATTGGAGCAAAGGTGTACCCAACTTTATTTGTTCCAAACCTCTGAACTTGGAACAAAAGGATCAAGATCACCACAGATATCCACATTACTGTATTGTCGGTCAGGGAACTGGCAGCTTCCTTGATACCTCCTACGGCCGATAATACTGCCACAAAGTAACTGTCATGTAAATAGAACTAGAAAACAAGCCAACAATACGTGGTGAACTAAGATATCAATCTGAACTGCACCTTTTATGTGCACCACTACATAGGCAATTTATAGAAAATTATGCCGATCAAATTATTATAATTCTTCCATGTAACTATATAAATTCATTCTTAATTGGAGAATTGAAATTGCCAACAGATGAGATCTTTCTCTTTCAATCCCTTTGTCCCTTAATTCTTCAGGGGTCAAAAATATCCTTTCCAGCTTTGGATTTGTTCATTTGGAATCTGGATTCTTTTGAGTCTCCAATAAGTATTCCAATAATTTCATATTTTAATACCACTTGGTGAATTGTCTAGATTGATGGCATGTGTATGATGGATGATTGTTCGCACCTGAAATGCAAGGGGTGAGGATGCCATCTCCTATGACCATGGATGTGCCAAGCATGGTCATGAACAAGAGGAAATGCTTGGCGAATTGGCTATTTTCGATGACAGACTTCACTGCAGAAGCCCGGCTAAGTCGTCGGTTTGGTACTTCAAGCTGGAAATTGGATACTTCTTTATCTTCTGCCTGTTGGTTTGGTGTGAGGCCGACCTTGGCGTATCGACATATGAGAGAATATAAGGCAAATGAGCCTCCTGCAATGATGTTTAACAACCAAATGGTTCTGGATTTTCAGCTTTACTTAGTGATTATAATATGTATAATACATTGGATGTCTAGTTAAATAGCAAACTTAGAGAAGTATACGAGAAGGAATATAATTCTAAGTAAAGAAAAGGCTCACCATCACCATTGTCATTGGCAAATAGAACAATGAAGACGTACTTGATCAAGGTGATTAATGTGAGGCTGTAAATGATCAAAGATAACACCCCCAAGACATCATCATTGTCTTTGATACCGTCTGGAAAGATACCTGGAAGCACATAGAGGGGTGATGTTCCGATGTCACCGTACACAATTCCAATGCTCTGGAATGCCAGTTTTAAGATGGTTCCCCAACTCAATGCCTGCATTTTCAGTGAATTACCATATGAGTTCATGTCTTCCAACTACATTCTCTCACCAATATCTTTAGGACTACCCTTATTCTAAGAAAGGAACGAGAGAGACTACAAGCGATACTAACTTTTTTTGATGTAGAGATAGAGACTGCAACGGATACTATTTATTTATTTATTTTTGGATAAGGAATTAGTACTATTGCATGTATAGTTGTGAGACAATACTTCTTTTTCTTTTATTTTTTGTGTAAGGAGTTGGTACTATTGTTGTTGTTGATGATATTGCTGTTTATGTTGTTAAATATTATATTGTAATAATTAAGGAAAACAAACCAAAAAAGGAAATAGGATGTTTTGGGTTTTTAATAAACTACGAGTTTTTTTTTTCTTCTGATTCATAAACGATTATCAAGAAATTGGAAAAAAATTATAAAATAAATATTAACTTTTTGCTTACTTATAAAATAAAAAATTAATAAAGGGTTTTCTTTCTTGTCGTCTTTTGTCACATACAATCTCCATCAAAATTTAAAAAGATTAAAATATATGGAGATTGGAATAAAATATCAAAATTCTCCATAAAAACCTTATTGAAATAATAATATATATTTTTTGATAAGTAAATATTTTATTGAAAAAAGAAAAAGTGATAAAAATACAACAGAGCAGAGACCTCATTAACTTATATCGGGATACAATTGAAATAATATTAATAATAAAGGTTTTTCTTTCTTGATGTCCCTTGTCACCTACCATCTCCATCAAAATTTAAAAAGATTAAAATATATGGAGATTAGAATAGAATATCAAATTTTACCATCAAATTTTGATTGAAATAATAATACAATAACAATAAGAAGAAGGACAAAAAAGGAGTAGGGGAACTATGATCATTATCTTTTGCTTAAAAGAAACATACCTGATGAGATTGACGTCCCAAATTGCCATTGACCCTCCCACTCTCCTTCTCAAACGAATCGATTCCGCCAAGTTTTCCCAATGAGAACTTCTTCTCCTTTAGTCCCTGTTCTTTCTCTTGTGGCTTTTGCGGTATCTCTTCTTCAATTTCTTCATTCACACCATTGTTCTCCATTAATTTGCTCACACAAGATTTCTACTAACAACTCTTTTCTTTCTTCAAACAAAGAAGAAAAAGAGCAAAACAAATCCAAAAAGTAACAGATCGAGAGGAGTGGAGATGTATGAACCCACTTGTATATTGCTTGTCGAATACTAATTACAAGTAATCATCAAATTAGTTTCCTGTAAAAACACTATAGACCTTAATGATCCTGTCATACATGAGTTGGTTTTTTTATGGGCATTACGTGTAAATGATTTTCTTTATGGGCGTTACGCGTAGATGACGTGTTTTGTGGATTGTTAGTTCTAAATTTGTTTGGCTCTTCTAATTTTTCTTTTTCTTTTTTTGCATTTAATAGAAATCTTAATTAAGAAGTATTTTCAAATAAAGATAGATGGAATCTAAGGGGTTGTCCCCAACAAATTTCTCCATATTTTAAGAAATTTACATGTATTT
This sequence comes from Platanus orientalis, assembly GCA_025762735.1. Classification (NCBI taxonomy): domain Eukaryota; kingdom Viridiplantae; phylum Streptophyta; class Magnoliopsida; order Proteales; family Platanaceae; genus Platanus; species Platanus orientalis. Next base: position 6,311 of record JAOXJP010090235.1, on the reverse strand, counting down.
TACTTTTCCCCCACGATTCTATCCCTCTCTTTCCTAAATTCAAGTTTCCTTCTTTAGTTGGTTTCCATCCATCTCTCCTAAACTCAGGTTTTTAAGACCGTTTCAAACTCCTAACTTCTCTCTCTCTCTCTCTCTCTCTCTCTCTCTCTCTCTCTCTCTCTCTCTCTCTCTCTGTGAATTGTAAAGCATTTGTTTCTTTTTAATCGGCTGCCCCATCTAATTGCTCAAATGATTTTGCGAGTACATTGTGAAACGTTTATTTATTTATTTATTTTTTTCCATTCTCTAATTAAAGCAAAGGGTTTTAGTTAGGGGTGGCAATGTTTGACATGATCCGAGAACCCGACACGACCCAACATGAAAATAAGTGGGTTAGGGTTGACTCTAAACGTGTTTCAAGTCAAAACGGGTCAACCTGCTTTGACATGATTAATAAATGGGTCGGGTTAGGGTTGAGCCCAATGATCTTATACCTTTACCTTGACATGACACGAACCCAACTCGTAAGACAAATTACCACATAACCCGCGAATCTGACATGACCCAACAAAAAAATAAACATGCTAGGGTTGACCCTAAACGTGTTTTGGGTCAAAACAGGTTGACCTGCTTTGACACGATTAATAAATGGGTCAGGTTAGGGTTGAGCCAAATAGTCCTATACCCCTACCTTGACACGACAAGAACTTGACCTGCCAACACGAATTCCCACCCCTAGTTTTAGCATTCGCTAGTCGATTCCCATGGTCATGTCTATTGCACTCTCAGAACTTTTGAAGACGTTTTGGATAAGTATATTTTTTTTCTTTCATTTCTATTTTCCTTTCTGAATTTTTACTTATTTATCTAAATTTCAATTATATATTTTTTCTTTTTTATTTATTTTATACATTGTTCATCCGTGCAACACTCACGTCCCTTTTCTCTTTCATCCACGTTGACACTCTATCAAATTTTGTTGTGCTTGAGTTTTTTTTCCGAAATACCCTCCCTTTCTCTTCTAACGTCTCTCTCCATCCTATTCTCCGACCGCCCTAAAATCTCTCTTCCTATTAATTTCATTAGTTACCAACCTCTCAAATTCTTTTTCCTCCTAAATCGTCAGAATCTTAAAAAAGTTTCCCTCACAGCACTTTCTTAGGCTCCTTTCTCTCTCGTCCAGTTGACTTGGGATACCAATAATTGTCTCTGATTTTATTTTTAAAATTTTTTAAAGAATAAATACAAATTACAATAGCACGTCTCATTCGTCTTCTGCAACCACCCCTCTATCATCCTCTTTCCTTTTGAAGTCCTCCATTCTTCGTAACTAATGATGCCTCTTTGCGTTCCTCTCCTCTATCAAACTGAACCGTTTTTCTTTTTTCATTATATTTTTAAAATATAAAAGCTGTAATCTTTGGGAGCAAATGTTTTGTTGCCAATTTTTCCAGTTCCAGCATATTCCCGCACCACAACTCCACACATGGTGTCAAAAATGGCGGGATTAACCTATGTCGGGTGCTAGGTACGTCTAAGTTTTTTAGACGTATGATTCACCCTCTCTATCCGTAAAATCTCTCCCTTTCTATCTTCATATTTCTCAACCTAAAATGACTCCTCTCCTCTATTGTCTTTTGATTAGATTTCTTATTAAATTTGGAAACTCATCAGAAAAGCAAAGGGGCGTGCCACATCTCTGTCCCTACCTAGAAGTGTTCCTCCAATAAATATCCATTCATTGAGTTTCTTATTAGATTTAGTAACTCTAAATATACTCAAAACCAAATAAATGCTAAACTTTTCTCATAAATCCCAATATAAAAAAAAAAAAAAAACCGTTTCCCAAAATCAATTTTTTAAATAAATTTGTCTTTTGGGTTTAGACGTCTCCTACTCTTCGTATTAAGTTTCTTTCTCCTCTTAAATCTTCTTCTTCTTAAGTAGCTATTTAACTTATTTTTCCCTGATTACTTACTCTTTCTTCTCTTAAAATCCCTCTCCTAAATTAAAATAAGTAATTTACACTTCAAAATAAGAAATTAGATGATATCATCAAGTGTCCCCGTGTCTTCTCACCACATGTGACGGTTTGTTTTTATTTATTTATTTATTTGGGTAAAAGTTTGTTTTAATTTAATTTTGTCTCTTTTAAATGGGGAGAAAATGTAAGGCTGTCAATTGGGCTGGGCAAGTTGAACTTTGGGCTGGATTGGGCTCGGGGTCCAATAATTAGGCCCAAATGGATTATTGGACTAGGTTCAGATTCAAGACCTTTTATCCCAAAGCTGGCCCAGCCCCGGCCCAAAGTAGATATCTAATAAAGGTCCCGAAGTTTGACTTGAAACAAAGTGTGATCTTAATACGTGAGTGAACCTAATTTTCTTTGGCCCAAAACCCATTTTGAAGTATATATTTTGAATGATTTATTTCATAAATTTAATTTTTAAAACCCATAGCAATTTGATATGTTTCATAAATTTGATTTTGAAAGACCATGGGCCTCAATCCAAACTAAATTTTCTATTAGGTTGTTAACTTTGGGACAACCTAAATTCGGCCTACAACCCAATTTATTAAATCGGGCTGGGTTGGGTAGAAGGTCTTAGAATTTCTCTTCAAATTGGGATCGGGTTGACCTTAGTCAGGCCCAATCTAACCAATTGAAATCCTTAAGCAAATGTTTATTTGAACACCTACTTTTTATGGTTTTAACCATACACACCCCATTTTTATGGGTATCTATTTTTTCATTAAAAAACTGCTTTTACAGCTTTAATCCTATGCACCCAACCATTGTGTGTAGGACACGGTAGCACATATAAAATCCTCGACAAAACATTGTTCCCACTTAATTATATACATCTTATGGTAAAACAATTTCTCTCAATCGTCTTTCCATAAGACCCTGACTCAAACCAATTACAACAACAACGAAGTGAAAAAATTTAAGAGAAGATGGCTCTTATTGATTCATTCAACTGTGATTGCAATACCTCCAACAAGAGGTTTAAATAAATTAATACAAGATAAATATGAAAACCAATAGTAGCCAAATCACATCCATTCTTACCTAATCTAATCATAATCAAATCATTCTTCTCCATGCTAATCCTAATCAAATCAAATCTTAATCTTGCTCATTATATCATGATTTTCATAATATCTCTATTTCCCTAATACTTATTTTCATAATACCTTATTCCCCTAATACAACGATGGGAGGAACTTCGACCTTCTGAAGAGCTTGGTTGGAAATTAACTCATTTTCATTTGTTATAAAAATATGAATATAAATAGCTAAAATTATTTCATTTTGTAAATATCTAAATTGATTTTTTTATAAAATTTTTAGCAATTAATATAATGGCTGGAGATGAGTTCATCTCGAAGTAGTAAATTACATCCAGTGGTGTGATATGATTTCTTTAATTTCAGTGGCAAACAAATGCAACCTTAATATACACTTTTCAACTTTTCTAAGGTTATGTTTTATATGCTTTTTCCTTAGTATGCATCTTTAAAGTTGTATATTTTAATTATGAATACAATCTTAATCTCCTAATATATATATATTGTACTCTTATCATTTTTTTTTGTGCTTAAATTGATTTAGAGTAAATGCTATTTCATTTATATTTTCATTTCCAATATCACTAAAGCCAATTTTCTATAGCCCTTTTACTGTAGTCAGGCTATAGCACCAGAGGTGTCGGGTGACATGCCAGCGGAAAAAGTGAACCATCACAAAAAAGAATCACTTTTGGGCGTTTTTCAATTTTTTTGCCTACATGTCACCCGACGCCCCTAGTACTACAGTAAAAGGGCTATAGGAAATTTGATTTACCAACATTAAGGATCTAATTTGCAAAACTCTGAATTTAAGAAGAAGAAGAAGAAAAAAGATCTTGAAGCATAGTTTGCTATAACTCACATATTTATACTAAGGTTAAAGACTAGACATTTTTCCCATAAATCTTATTATTGTAATGATGGAACAACAATTTATTCTTTTTCCCCTTTTGGTACAATTGTAGAACTTGTCTAAAATCTCCACCAAGAACTACTGTTTTTCTACCAAAAATAATATTTGAAGCATCCATTGTATCAATATTTAGCAAATCATTGAATGTACATGCTACAGTTTCAAATGCATATATATGGATCATTGTTGCTTCATCCCATATCACTAAGTCATTTTTTCTTATTAGTTCAGTCACTTGAGATCGATTATAGCACATGTTAACCTATTATCAATTGAGAGTGGAAACGTGAATATGTTATTCAGTCACATGGCAATAGTAATGATCAATATTTGAAGAAGCAACAATAAACACAATTCTTTTTTTTCTTTTTTTTCCAATTCACATTCTATTGATAATAGTTTTCACAAATATATTTTGCCAAGTTCACCACTTCCATTAATGATAAAAAATAAAATAAAATCCACCCAAATTATGTGTACATGCATGAATAATTTTATCAAAGATGACATTTTGTTCGCCGTTCAACCCATCATGTAAGTTTTGATATTCTTATTGCGCTAATGCAACATCATATATAGCTTAACTCTTTGATGATTAGTCTATTAAGACTGTGTCTACTGTTTTCAAATCTTGGATATGATATTCTCAAAAAATCTTTTAATGATTTTTCATTCTTATTTAAAATTATTTCAAAGTCAACCAAAGCCATATTTTTTAGTTCTTCTAATAACAACTGTAATGACAAATCACTAATCTCTTTTCTGATTCTTGTGTTCAAGTCATATAATAAATGCTTCCGATGCTTATTCTATAATTTAAATGTATTTCTTATTTCATTAAAAAAAGGATTTCCACGAATATGTTACATAATCGAGATCCTGTAACTCATATTAATGTTTCTGAAAGGGCTTCATGACATTCATTATTATCATCGTCAAGTAGGCCAAGAAAAATACAAGCTTATTTAAAAGTTACATGTTTGATATCATTCATAGTGCATAAATTTTTATAACTTGTTGGACCACAAACAATGTTAGAAGCATACGAAAATAGTAACGTTCACCAGAAGTAAGATGAACATAATATATTTATTCCTATTGCACGACCATGGCTTTGTTGTCACCATTCTTTTTCTTTGTTATGCCACACCCAATAAATGGGGAATTCTGGATACGTTAAGTTCCTTGCATCATGATAGAATGTATTTGCTTTAAACAACTTAATGAACAATGTTTTTTCTACATTTGATCAAGAAATAATGATTAACTTGGTTCGACTAGATTGTCTATGTCTGCAGATTCACAATTCCACATATTCAAAAGAAAGACGAGCAATCGCTCTACATAGCTCGACTCTTGCTCTCTCCAAAAACTTTGAACCAAAACTATGGTTTTAACTCTTTTATACAAACAACTATAAAAATAAAATCTAAAGTTTGACCTGCACAAGGCCACCTGTATTTTGAGGCTGCACAAATAGTACTCCTAGGCCCCATCCTTAACACCAAGATCTTGTATGAGAGCTGCTATAAAAGAAAAATGAGATGATCCAAATGTCTATGTACCTAGAAATCTGCTAAAAATGATTACAAATAATACAAAAGAGCATAACTCTTGTTTTGAGGGTCTCCATGGTGGAGGATGAGCATAGACTACTGCTTTTTTCTACTCATTTGATTTAGCGTAAGAGATTAACATAAAAGAGAAAAAGTAGAGCATGATTATGGTGGCCTGCTGCTTTTGCAAACCTCACCTGGTTTCCTTTGATCTAGAATAGAGAGAGAAAATCCTTCAGGCAATGATTGCATTAATAAAAAAATATTTTGTTTTTTAATTCTCATTGAATGAGGTTATGGTTTGGGCTATCAGTGAACCAAGCAAGCCAAGCCTTGTTTTAAGCTAGGTGAGCCGAGCCTGAGCTTTGATTTAATATTGTTTCCTAAGTGAGCTTTACTAAGCTTGGTTCATTAATATGTGTGTATGTGTGATGATTTTATATATTAAGAAAATCCTTTGCACCAAGAGTAGGCTGCACCCTCTCACAGGGGGTGTGGGTTCCATGCAAAAGTACACGGGGCCACACCCCCTTGTGAAAGGGTTCACCTTGCTCCCATGCAAAGGATCAGGCCTAGGGGGGGCATGGGCCGAGCCCGGCCCTCAAATTGGCCCGGTGAGGGCCTGAGCACGGCCCGAGGCTCGAACTTTTATTGAGGGCCGGGCTTGGGCTTATCTCAGCCTGGCCCGACTCCCAAACTTTAATATATATATATATATATATATATATATATAATATACTAATTATTTTAAAATTATCAATAGTATATAGCTTAGTTGATAAAAATTGTTT
>JAOXJP010090224.1:0-14703 GCA_025762735.1 Platanus orientalis | reverse complement strand
TCATATGATGATCATGGGAAAGCATATGTAGATATGTGGTTGTTTAATGAACTTTACTAATTTCTATGTTCAAGAACATCTCTAATGTATTCCTCTTATCACATCCCACATTTGCGGGCTGTGGAGTGGGCTGGATTCAGATTTTTGACATGGGAATGATCCACCCCGAACCCATTTCTTATAATGGAGAGACCAATGAGCTCGGAACGTGTCATTAACCCTCTTACCTAATCACATCATTTCTCATATAAATTTGATTCATTATCCTTTCATGTTCATTTCCAACATATCACATCGCAATGGAATAATAAATTAAAGACACAATCTAGTAAGTATAGTGGAATATATATATATATATATATATATGATCAGTTTAAAAGTAAAAACATCCCATAGTCACCCAAAAGTAACAGAGTCAAACATGCCCATAAAAATACAGTCATCCCATGGCCCCAAGGGCATAACAAGTATTATAAGTACATATCTCATCTCAGTAAAATAAAGTCTAAGGACATAACCAAAATGAAAACTAAATAATAGGGTTAACCGCCCAACATCCTACCATCTCTCATCCATCCCAAAGCGTAATCCAACCTATACGCCTACACATTTGCGGGTGATGCTAATTGAGGTTATCTTAGTGAGCATAGGGGGAGGGTATGCAGTTTATACAACACTAAAGGAAATCAAAGATAATCACAGTAGCAAATAGGAACAATCAATATAATTGAGGAATCAAAGCAAGAGTAAGAGTACACATCAAGTCTACTAAACTTGTATTATTATTATGATTCGAGTACACACAGGTCACAAGATAATCACAAGAATATCTAAAGTAGATCAGGTTAAATCATGCATATGCTACATGTTATATGTCACATGCTAAATATGATGTGCACATGCCTAATAGTGTATATGTCACATGCAAATCACAATAGTGTCCCATCGCATATCGTATCTTAGTGTAAATCAACCATGAAAAGTCTCTGACAAAAAAAATCACATAAACCATATGAGGTCTCCAATAATGTATATCATGTATATAAACCATAAAAGGTCTCCGATAAAGCAAATCATGTGACCCGAATAAGGGTCTCCTATATAGCACATCACACCACATATGTTAGGCCACTAAAACCGTATTCACCTATTAATGTGACCCGGTGATTGGGTACCTGAAGTCATGAAGGCTAACCCACAAAAGAGTCTCTAAAGTTATAAGACCAATTGGTACGACAACCTTCTTTACCTATTAATGTGACCCGGTGATTAGGTATCTAAAGCCATTAAAGTTAACCCACAAAGGAGTTTATGGGCCTACGAAAGGTAACCCAAAAAAGAATCTTCGAGCCCACGAAGGACAACCCACATAGGGATCTATAAGGCTACGACTAACCAACCCATATAATGGTCTCTGAGGTCATAAAGACCATACACATATATAAAGGTCACAATGACCAACTACTTATGGGTCCCCAAACCCAATAGAGCATATTCCCGCATATGAGTATCATATTAAATACCCACATCCAAAATTACGTTTCAAAACCATGTTTTATAAAATAAGGTAGATACTACATAATCATACCATTTGAAATATCTACATGTTCTATCCCATGAAAAATCTAAGGAAGTAGTAAGATCACATGAAAGGGGTCAAATGTTAATATTCAAGTAAATGTATTTGACACATAACTAAGGGCATAAGGAATGTTCATGGTTGTAAAATCATTTTAAGACAAAGTTTATGTAGGTTAAAAACCAAGTGTCTCAAATCTTTTTCAAAAACTCATGTAGAAATCTCATGTAAAGAGCCACATAAAAAATTTTTAGTAAATCATGTCTATAATAACATTCATATGCTACTAAGAGATATCACATGATGTAAATAGTAATGTGGTCACATGATGATCAATAGAATTACTATAATTCATCATGATATAACATGAATCAAATGAAACATACCAAATAGAGTAATGAACTAACATAGAAAGTCAATAGAGCATCACAAATTGTCATAAACCAACATAAATTTGAGAGAATCTATCATAAGAGGCATTAGGCTTATGCAATGAATCAAAAGACATCCAAGAAACATGTATATAATATGGAAAATCTATAAGAGGCATTTTATCAAACATGTAAAATGCAAGATTTAAGAAATTCAAAAGAAACCAAAGGGGAAACCCAATATTCACCATAAAAAACTTTGCACACCCTACATCACAAGTAAATCATGCTCCCAAATTTCATTACATAGAATAAAGATCATCCTAACCATCTCAAAAACTCCTTAATATAAAAACATTATGAAAACCAATAAGGAAGCACTACCTAATATGCTCATATCAAGGAATCATAATCAATTTCTAAGAAATCAACATTCTCAAAAGAAAATAGAGATGAATCCACCAAAATATAATCCATGAACATCAAATCTAAGATTCTAGGAAAAGAAAGTGTGCATAAACAACATATCCAACTCACAAACCATTCTCAAATAGATTAGAATCCACAAATCTTAACACACGTAAAATGAAATCATATTTCGATGAACCTAGGAAGGAAAAGTGCAGAATAAACAATATATCCACTCACACAATCAATGAAATCAAAGTTCTATATAAAGAAATAATCAAACTCATAAGGAATAGATGTAGAACCACCAAAACTAAAATTATTTTGCCCAAATATAAGGTACTTGAAAAAAAAAGTGAGCATAAAATACATATCCACTCACAAAATACTCAAGCCTTTAATGCACAAGAGCATCCTCCTCCAAAACCCCTTTGCCTTATTCCAACATTTCTTCCTCTATGAGTAAACAAATAAATCTATGGTTAGAACCCATTTTTCAATGTAGAGAAATAGGAACCCATGCTCATTTTGACATAATCTAGCATATTTTCAAAGTTATGAGTGAAACTTACCCAATTAGAGAAGAAATTTCTTCTCCTTACTCAAGAACTTCTCTAATCATCTCTAAGCCTTTCTATATTTGTTATAATGAGGCAACATGATGTCTTATTAGGGTTTTAAATCATCTTAGATGAAATCCCACATGTTTGGGGGTCCAATGGATGAAATCCACATCAAAAATAGTAAGAAAATGTAATTTTTGCAATTTTTCAACAATTTCAACATTTTTGTAATCGATTACAAAACCCTCAATCAATTACACTTCAAATCGATTACAAATACTACAATCAATTACACTTCAAATCGATTGTATGATTTGTAACCAATTTGAAAAGTGCATGAATACTTAAACTCATGTTTGTAACTGATTTAAAACATGAGTTGTACCCCGTTTTTCAAAATTCTTCAGCACAGACACTTCACGGGAAAACGACCATAACTTTCTCTAGAAAACTTTAAATTTGGTGTCGTTTATTGCGTTGAAAAAAATACTCAAAAACCTTTCCAACAAGGTATGTATAAGGCTCTAATTACCTCGAGATTGGTATTTGTGAACCCGTAAAGTTACCTCAAATATGCAATCAATATAACTTTCAAACTTAACAAGTTCGAGGCCTAACTTGGTTTTTACACTTCAAGTTTGGTCCAAATGGTTCCTTAGACACTCTAACATCTGTTTAACATATGATCAATGACAACTTTACCCTTATGAGAAAAATTATCATTTTTCCCTTTGAATGAAATACGGAATATTACACCTCTTATTCCTCAGTCAACATTGTACTAGGATTATCACATTTCTTTTTGTCTGAACATTCTAGACAATCCATCTTAATGTAGTCATATTATTTGCAATAAAAACATTGCACCTTTTCATTTTCTCTAGAACTAGACTTAGACCTATTATTCCCAAATCCGCTTATAGATGACATTCATTTTCAATTTTCTAGCCAACCAGTCAATACAAAATCTTGACAACCTTCAAGATTTGGTCTCCTCCTAATATCATTAGATATGAGCGATGTCGTAATTGTAACACCCTGCATCTATTTTTAGTAATTTAGAGATCCAAATCAGACTTTGTTATGTCTATTAATGATAAACCATATAAATGTAAGCAAGATAACTAATTTTAGTTCTTTTGAGATCCAAATATATCTTAAGAATGATTAAAGTAGGAATAGAAACGATTGGATTTGATTTTGAATCACAATGACCAAAAACCCAAAAATCTGTCCGTCATGATCACCAATGCAATGATTAATTATGAACCCATAACTATTCTTAAACTTCAATCATAGGTCTTGAGACTTTCTCATATAGAAATCCAGAATTGCATAATCAATTTCCATAATTGATCACCACCATGATCAATCCTCGAAGCCTTGATTAATCATTCTTGGGTAAATCTTAATCTGTGGGATTCGTGTCAGCACGTAATTTTGCCCCAAATTTGAATGGGATCTACTTATGACGAACAAGTAAAGAAGGGAAAGATGACCGGTTCTTGGAGAAAGGGGATGAAATCCCCTAATTTGGCAAAGGCAAATCATGGGAGCTCTCGTCATAAGAGATTTCGCTTTGGTTTTGAGGTTTTCTTATAGTTTTTCATTTAATATCACTATTTGTGGTGTTCTACACATTTTGTAGCAAAAAAAGAGAATTTAAAGAGTACTTTGAAGATAAAACTCAAGGAAAATGAAGTTCAACAAAAAGAACTTGTAGATCCAAAGAAGGATTTGCTTGTATAAGTAGTTTTGCAAGATATACCTCTGTTTTCTCTTAGGTTCTTAGGGATTTATGCTTTGATTTATGAACCATGTCTCATTGAAGGTTTTTGGCTTCAATGTTTAGATCCAAGTCATATTTGGTCTTTATCTCCATTGATTTGAAAGCTATGAGTTCTTACTCTTGAATCATAGGTTTTCATTCAAGATTTTCCTCATGAAATTCGTATTAAAGCTTATTAGTCCGTACTCTTGAATTTTTAAATTGTCTTAGTGGGATGGACACATGGCATCGAAAAAGTGATTTACACTTTTTTTTAAGGCATGATTGTCACTTTTCGGTGCCATGTGTCCACCCCTACATATGGATGGACCTTAGGCATTCGTTAAACACACTAAATCTTGGGGGTTTAGGGCCTTACAGATTTGGTGTGCCCCCTTAATGAAGGCCTAACACCCGCCCATATGCAAAGGCAGACACATGGTGTTGAAAACGTTCCGGATTTGGTAAGACAATTTAGAGAGTGTCTAAAGTAAGAATGACATCAGTGCCAAGAAGTGAAAAGCATCCCCCCCCCCAAAAAAAAAAAAGTGTATATCACTTTTTTGGTGCTGATGTGTCAGCCTTAATGTCATTCATAATTTAGACACTCTCTAAGTTGTCCTGCCAAATCCCGCCCCATTGAAAAAGTGATTTACACTTTTGGGATGATTTTCACTTTTTGACGCTGTATGTCCTCCCTTGCATATGGGCTTGTCTTAGGCTTTCATTAAGGGGGTGCACCAAAGCCGCAAGGCCCTAACCCCCCATGATTCGGTGCACCCCTTAACAAATGCTTAAGGTCCGCCAATATGCAAGGAGTGGACACATGGCACCAAAAAGGAAAAATCACCCCCCCCCCCCAAAAAAAGTGTAAATCACGTTTTTGATGGAATGCGTCCACCCCAGCATATTGGGTGGACCTTGGGCATTCATTAAGGGGGTGCATCAAATCCACGCCACCAAACCCCATGCCACCTTCTTTTTAACTTTTGCACAAATAATTCCAGCTAACTCAATTAATTTTCTTTATTTCTTGTCATTATCGCCACTTCCCCACTACAGTTTTTTATATGACTTAATTGGGTTTGGAAGTTAGCCTGATCCGTTATAACCCTTTGTCAGGCTCAGGTTACACTAATCCATGCCTTTATTATTGAATACTCTTACATGTTTGCGACCTTTTCATTGAACGGTTTTAGATTCCTTTTTTTTTTTTTTTTTAAATTACCTTCTATATCCCTGCCCGGCTACCCCACTGCAACTCCGCTTCTCTCATCCCAGCCTGTTAATGGGTTGGGTCCGGTCAGTCAAGTCAGGTCATGCTATAGATGTAGGAGATTTGTTAATCCTTCCATTGGACATTTTTGTCCAGATGATCGCTCAATGTTAGACATGTTACTACTGTGGACGGTAATAAAGATTTGTAAAGGGTTAAACATGTCAGATAATTTTGTACGTATCTTGGTAGTTCCTCAAATGAATTCTACTCAAATACAAGCTGTGAATCTTATTAATGATGATATCACACTGGATAAAGGGTATTTTGGTAAAGACATAGATAGTTATAAACTGTGCATTTACTATATAACACTCTCCTCTAACCCCGTTTATTTTACCAAGACACCCTTTATTCGTGTCATGGCGTTGATTAGTGCCGATGTGCGTACATCCGAAATCAAGACACTACCCTACCAAAATATATATATATATATATATAAGATGAGTGGCGGGTCTCAAAGCGAGACACGAGCTTCTCGTGGGACTTTGAGAAGGTAATAACTAACCCTCCCCTCCCAACCTTCACCTCGTCCCTCATTTTTAATTCTGAAAGGAAACCAACTAGTGAACTTGTGTGTAGTTTCTCTCTCTTTCCTTGTGTTTTATGTGATGAGAAAATATAGAGCAATGGCTTCGAAATCAGCTCTAATGATATGTGGTGATTACATGGAGGATTACGAAGCTATGGTGCCATTTCAAGTGCTCCAGGCATTTGGCATCCGAGTCGATTGCGTCTCCCCCAACAAGAAATCCGGGGACAAATGCCTGACGGCCGTTCATGACTACATGGGCTATGAGGTAAGTAATGGTTATGCATTAATCCTCTCTGTTTTTGTATATTTTATTTTTTTTTCGATTCTCCTTGGTTCAAGGAAGAGTAGATTAAGATTACAATCCCACACGGCACTGGTTCATTTGAATACTAATTTTCGTTGTGAACACTGGCCTTGAGCACGAATCAGTGTTATATCACTGGCTGTACAATCGGTACTGAAATTCATGGATCTTTGAGCCTAGGCGATCTCATTCATGGGTTAAACACAAGTGGCATGGTCCTTGAGGGTTCGAATGGAGGGATACCACACCATTACCTGTTCAACACGAACATGACACGTGCTATTTTAATAAATACATATTACTTATTATCATCGTCTATTTTTATTTTTATTTTTTTTTTTGGTGGGCCCCACATGTGGTTATTTTAATAAATCGGCTGCCCGGCTGCCTTTGACTTTGAGGCAACTGATTCGGACACTCGTAAAGGTAAGGGGATTTGACCCCTAGATTCCTCTTGGAAGGAGGATGATGCAACAACCACCCCAAGCAAGAGGGCATTGGCTAAAGAGTAAATGCTCTGTCTAGGATTTGGTGTCCAAGACACCAAGCGATGCTAAAACGGGTGGGTGATGCATTTTTTGAATATGGAATATGCATTTTATTCCATATGACACCCCCTAACGTCTTGGATCGAATCCTAGACAGAACATTTATTTCCCATTGGTATTATCACCCTTATTTTACTCGTGTTTTTATGAAACACCCTTTTGTCAAGCATTGTGTCACACTTTAGATCCTCTGTATCAGTGCAGGAGGTAGACATGTGCCCCCCGAGAAAGTGAAAATTACCCTTTTGGAGGGTGATATTTTAACTTTTTGGAGGCATGTGTCCATCTTCTACGCTGGCAGCAGACCAGCAGTGGGCACAATGTTCGGTCTTGACACGATATCTCTCTATTTATATATTTGATGATACTATTGTTTTCATTTTTATTTTTATAAGATATTTCTATAAATAAAAAAATGATAAGTAAATAAAATAACATAAAGATATTTGAAAGAAAATGTGGTTTATTATCTTTTGGGAGCAAATGTTCTACTCCCCATGTTTCCATATACAAGGGCGGGGTGTATATGGTTAAAAATAATTTTCAAAAAAAAACACAAGGTGTCAGCCTTTGTGTCTTGGAACATGGGAGAGTAGACAATTTGGGAGTAGAACATTTACTCCCCATTTTTATGATAAATATTAACATACATTCTTCATCTTAAAATGAAAAACAAAAATAAATATATATTAATCACTAATACTATAGTATTAATCTAGTAATACCATTGTAAGTAGGTACAAAAATCAAATTTTCAATCTCCAAATGCAAACTTCTATTTTTATGTGTGTATATATATATATATAAGAAGCAAATTACCACTGTTGGTGATAAGTTATTAGAGAACTAAATTGAAACATGTTGATACAAACAAATGCACTTACACAGCACAACCCCAAATTCTAAAGTTCAGTTCCAATAGATTCGTTTTTTGGAGTTAGGGCTTAAGAAGAAGAAGAAGTAGTTTTGAACGTTGATTCTCATCACCAAAAAAATGTGAAAAAGGGCCTGTTTGCCAGCCACCTGAAATGTAATCACTTCATTTCAAATTTCCAAGGCATTTGTAGCTATGAAGTGATCGGCTCAAAATGAATTCATTCAGATTTATACTGCTTTGTGAACTGAACTTAGAAATGAAGTCATCTTAGGTATTTTATAAAATGAAATCATACATATTATCAAGGATAAATCTGAATGAGTTGATTATGAACCAACACCTTGTGGCTACAAATGCCTTGGAAATTTGAAATGAAATAATTACATTACAGGTGGCTGTCAAACACAACTTAAGTGTTTAAGTTGATTCTTTAGAAAAACACTAGATCTTCAATCTTCTTTTCACTTTAGTCTTCAATTTTAAGAGCTTTTCATTTTATCTCATTTCCTTTTAGGGGTTTTGAATGTGTTTAAGGGTTTAACTTAAGATTTTAGAAGGAAAAAAAAAATCCCAAGTTCCCAAAATATTATAACTTTTTTTATTGAATTACAACATTGCTTAAGATCCTTAAAATAAGTTTTTAGTTCTTTATTTTCGTACATAAACAACGTTATAAGACTTAACCGAATCAGTCAATTCAATAGAGTCAACGGCATTGTTGATGTAGTTAGCAAAATCTCATGAATCCTCTCAACAGCTATACACAGAATTACAAGGCCATCATTTTGCTCTGAATGCCAACTTCAAGGATGTCAAACCCGAGTCCTATGATGCTCTCATCCTTCCTGGAGGTCGATTCTCTGAACTCCTCAGCGTGGACAATGAAGTGTTACACATTGCCTCGGAGTTCAACAAGGCGGGCAAACCGATCGCCACTACTTGTCATAGCCAACTGATCCTGGTCTCTGCCGGGATCCTGAAAGGCAAGAAGTGCACTGCATTTCCGAGCTTGAAGTCCGTAATTGAGCTCGCAGGAGGTGTTTGGTCAGCACCGGAGCCCATCACTTCATGCCTTCTCGATGGCAACATTATTAGTGCAGTAGGTTGGCCTGCTCATGCCGAGTACCTCGATCTTCTCCTTCGATCAATGGGAGCAAAAATCTTGACATCTCAGAACAAATCAGTACTTTTCCTCTGTGGGGTAATCAATCTCATGCTCTTGTTATATCTTCTCTTTCCAGTAGTAACAAACTATTGTTCAATATTTCTCTGATGTATTGTTATAATAGAAGTCTAAGCTTCTGGGTTGATTATCCAGAAAGCTATTCTCTCAATTCTCTTTTCTTTTATCTCTCTCTGTTGTGATTGTGAATGCATTCATAACTATTTCTTGGAATCAGGACTACGTAGAAGACTATGAGATAAACATACCATTCCAAGCCTTGGCAGGCTTGGGTTGCAGGGTACATGCCATTAGCTCAAGTAAGAAGAAAGGAGACAAGTGTGTCACCGCCATTCACAACCCCGAGGGTGCCCAGGTCTGCAGTGAGAAGCAGGGCCACAACTTCATTGTCACTGCTGACTGGAATGAGATTTGTGTTGATGACTATGATTGCCTTGTAATACCCGGAGGACGATCGCCAGAATTTCTGGTCATGGACGAGAAGGTGGTGTTGCTGGTGAAGGAATTTGCAGAGAAGGATAAGATCATTTCAGCAATTGGTCAAGGGAAGCTGCTCTTGGCTGCTGCTGGTCTTTTGGAGGTGATCTCTTGTTTCTCTTACCTGTATTTGTCATTGTGGGGGAGGGAATGACTACATGAACCAAAGGAAATTTGTATTAGAACTAATCATTCTTAGCTCACAGTTTTGCTTCATATCTGAAGTTAAGAACTAAGATTGTTCAGATCAGTATCACCTTTGGTCTATTTGTGTATTATATAATAAGATGGGGTAGGATGATGGATTTCGCTCAGAAAAAGTTGTCCTTCATCACCCAAAAGTCTCCCTCCATTCCTCTGGGCCTATATACTGGATTGATGATCATTGGGCTTGAAATTCTGGTTTTATTGTTGTTGTCTCCAGGGGAAGAGATGTGCAAGCAGTTATGGGATGAAGGTTATCGTGAAGGTAGCTGGTGGATTGGTTGAATCTACAGAATCTGTGACTCATGGAAAGCTGTTAACTGCAACCGGATGGACTGCAATCCCAGTCTTCATTGCCCAACTCTCCAACCTCTTGGGATTTTCTGTTGTCTTTTGACAGCTCTCTCTAGAACAGCTAATTAAGCCCAATGCATCGAACATGTTCCATTTCAATGTGTCTAATAAAAGGATAAGGTTCTTTGAGCTATTAAAAATGGTACTTTGGACTTTAATAGAAAGCTACTTAGTTTCTATTTTTTCTGCATTACCAAAACCATGAAGAACTAGATAATCAATTTGAACTCCACCTTCAAGTTTCCTTCAGCAGTTCTTTGAAGTAAGCAGTGACCTTCAGGAATTGAACTTGTGAAGCTGCTCTTAGCTGCAGCTGGTCTTTTTAAAGTTGGTCCCATGTTTCTCTTAGCTACATGGGCCAAAGGATATTCAAATTAGTAGACACTATACCCATCAATTGGATGATCCTAGTCACCAATTAGTTATTCCCATGCCACCAGTTATATTATTCTTAGCAATCACAGAATATGAAAAGCAACTTTTGTAAAGAAGAGTAGAAATTATAGAATTGAAGCAAAGTGGATGAAGTGGAGACAAGCTTATAGAGTTCTGTGTGATCAACACATACCAATAAAATTGGAGGAAAATTTTAACAAGTTGTCTATAAGACCAGCCATGCTATATGGAGTATAATGGTGGGCAACTAAGAATTACTATATGCATAGAATGTGTTGCTGAAATGAGGATGTTGAGATGGATGACTAACTAGCAACATGGTCTTAAAAATCAACATATTTCCTAATATTTTTATGAATTGTTTATGTTTCAATAAATACCAACACAAAACCTACACACTTCCCAATCTTTCAATACATTTCATATTGTTTTGACCAAACGATAGTTATATACATACAACATTTCAGTCAATAAATATGAAAATGTCAACCAAAGATTAACATTTGAATGCCCAACAATGAGATGCTTCCTTCTTGTTGTTTAATCCTTGAGTCCAATATATTGAGTTTTGTTGTTAAGAATGACCACTTTATTATGATTTATTTTTATTTAATTAAATCTAAATTGTATACATAATGCATTAACAATGGCCTCATGTCCCATTTTCCTAGATTTTCATTGGAAAAATAATCAAATGCATCTCATATTTAAATTCTTAGTTGACTCTTATTAGCTTTTGTCTAAAAAAGTTACTTGACACCTTTAAGTAAGTACTTTTGTGTAAAATACTGTGTTCCATGGTGATTTATAGAAACATAATAATTTAAAAGTATCTATTTATGTTTTTTTATAATTTTTTGAAATATAAATAAACATTATCATAGATAAAAAATATTTCCAATTTCAAGTTCCAAAATAGTTCAATGAAACATATATGACAATTCCAACATGTTTCTTATTTTTAAGAAATTGACATCTCCTCTGACACTGAATTTTTTAACCTTGGCTAGCAAGATTAGAAGGGATAAATTCATAAATGAGTAGATTCGCAAGAACTTAGAGTCAGCACCAACAGGTGACAAGATAGGAAAGCTGACTGAGATGGTTCAATCATGTGCAACAAAAACTAATGACTGCACCAGTGAGAAGTGATATGGTCCAAGTTGATGGTGTGAAAAGAACAAAAGAAAAGCCTAAAATGGCTTGGGTTGAAGTGGTGAAGAGAGATATGAGTGCTTGTGATTTAATGGAAGATATACCCTAGATAGAGTGGAATGGCAGAACAATAATCATATAGCTGATCCCAAGTAGTTGGGATGAGGCTTTGTTGAGTTGAGTTGCATCCAATAAGTAGCCAACTCAACATTGACAATGATTCATGGATGGACCACACTGATGATACAGGTTGAATAAAAAAGTGTCCATCACCACCCAAAAGCCCCCTCTGGTGGTCAGGTGTGAGTCATGTTGCAGTATCAACCAATGGTATCAGATGAGCACCACATCAATAACGCTGTAACTGACTTTGGATTATTTACCTTGATCATTGGGCTTGAACATTGCTTTTGCTGTTGTTGTTCAGTGGTTCAAGGGGAAGAGATGAGCAAACAGTTATGCAATGAAGGCTATCAAAAAGGTGGCTGCTGGTTTGGTGGAATCTACAGTGTGGCTCATGGGAAGCTGCCGACTGTAACCAGATGGCCTGTACTCCCACTCTTCATTCCCAAATTCACCAATCTCTCAGGATTGGTTGCACTCTTTTGACAGTTCTCTCCAGAACATCTGAGAAGCACAATCTATAATGTATGTCCTTTTTAATATTTCTAATTAATAGAACAATGTCATTTGAGCTACTCAAAATGGTCCCTCGGATTTTAGTAGAGCTACTTAGTCTTTATCTTTACGGCATTGCCAAAACCATGAAGAACTCAATAAGCAATTTGTACTCCACCTTCAAGTTACATTAATATTCTTTGAAGTTACCAATGAAACAGCTGATCTTCCCAATGTGATATTTAATACTATACAATAAAAGAACAGGACCGTATACTCCCACACTTGAATTGAGGAAAGAAAAGAATCTTTAAGTAAAGCTAACTAGGAGGGTTACTATATTGAGTGTTAATTAACACATTGGGGAAGTGTACCGATGACAGCAGCAAAGTCTGTTCAGGATGCCCAATGGCCAAGTTGCTTTGAGAACAAGCTGGGTGACAAGGAAATATTTACCCATTTCAACATGGTTGACATAAGTTGGCTCTGTTCTCCAAAACAAGCAACTTGAACGTTTCTTTTCCCTTCAAACAAGAGGCATTGATGATTTTGAATAGCGTTCAAGTTGTACCAAGACTCTGCTGGCCTTCCTCCCAAGCTGGCTATCCTCATGGATGCTTCGGCTGGTCAGACCAACAAGAAGTATCCTAGCTTTTGATCCATGTAACTCAGCCAGTTCCCTGCTTGCAAAAACCTTCTCCAAGAGGCCTAGAGCTTCCTCCTTCAAGGAGGATGTTCCCCAATTCAGTACATCCAGTATGGGAAGGATGGCATTGGCTTCATGTAAGACAATGGCCCCTCTATAAGATGAGTCTTCTCGAACCAATGTGGAAAGTGTTTGAAGTGCTTCATATGCAGTTGCATGAACCTTCTCTTGCAATAGTTGTACCAGTTCAGGCAAAGCATTTGCCTTCAACAGACAAAACGTAGTGCTTACATCGCAAATGCCTCCATGCGCCATGCATAGAGTCACACGTGCTGGACGGAAATGCCAGCAGCCAGTTGATTTGGACATAACTGTGAGTTTAGGAGTGCTCAGGGATAAGTTACCTATGAGGGCTGCTGCTCTTGCCTTGGCTGTTACAGAATCAGATTTGAGAAAATTCAGAAGTAAAGGGTACACTCCCATTTCAACCACCAGCCGCTGAGACTCAAGATTTGTGGGATCTGTAAACCTAAAGAGTGCACTGAGTGCATTCTCCTTCGCTTCCATGGTCCCAGATCTCAAGAGGTTCAAGATTGCTGGCAGCCCATCTGATTGAATTAACTTATTTGTGAGAGCTGCTTCAGATTTTGGAAGATTGGCCAATAACCCAGCTGCTGCCATTTGTGCATCACCCCTACTGTCATCGTGAAGAAAGCTCATTAAAATCTCCAGCCTCCTCTGCATAAGAAGGAAGTCCCCAATTCCCTGAGGCTCATGGTGAGAGAAGCGGAATAGCAGATTTATAGTGACTTCTCGGATTTCCTGATCAGGGTCATCTAATAGAGGAAGGATAACAGAAACACCATCAGCACTGACAACTGCCTTCTCCACAAGATTTGCTTCAGACTTGCAAATGCCAAGCAATGCTCGCAAGACAGGCTTATGAATGGTGAGCGATGAGTTTTGATTCTTCAGAAATGCAAGTAGGTTGGTAACAATCTTCTCTAGATCAAGGCGGGCTCCATTAGAATCAACAAGAAAAACAATCCCATCACCATTGGAAGACAGTCTCTCAAGGAGCTCAGAGCACCTTGCAATGATAAAGGTGTGTACATGGGAAGAGAACATTTGTTCTAGAACAAGAGGAACCCCTCCAGCAGCTGCAATTTGCCTTTTGTTCTCACGGCAACTTGACAACTTAACTAAAGCAGACAAGGCCAACTCTTTAGATTCAAGATTTCCCGATACCATTTCGAGCAAGGGAGGTATCATTCCTTCCTCCCAAAGGAACTCTATATTCTGATCAACCAATTCCATTTTCACGAGTGCTTTTACCATTGAAATCCTTGATGACTCTGGTCCTGAAAGACATCAAAAGGTCAAAAGACATGATTAGGCCTTAAATCAAAGGAAATACCTCAGCCATGCACCACTGCCTGTC
>JAOXJP010090213.1:0-14704 GCA_025762735.1 Platanus orientalis | reverse complement strand
TAGGACCACCAGAGGTCAGCCTAAGGTAGGACTGACATCAGGAGCCGACACATCAGCACTAAAAATTGAAACACGACCCCCAAAAAGTGAAAGTCACTTTTTGGCATTGATGTGTTGGCCCTCAATTCTACCTTAGGCTCACTTTAGGGGTCACACCAAATCCGAGATGATAGAAATGGGGTGTATAAGGTTAAAACAGTAAAAGAAAAGAGAATTCATATAAACTTTTGCTCATACTAAATTCAAAAATCCTTCACGTGTCAGCTTGTAGTGAGAGGACATAGTAAGACATAAATTCTTAGACAAATATACTTTCTAAAATAAGCAGACACTGCATTTATTTTTCTCTTTTCTATTAACAATGATGGACATTAGTTTCAGAATTTTCATGGTTAAAAATTTTCTGTTTTAATTACCTTTTAATGGGTTTGTGTTTTACTTTGAAAGCCATACTATCTTCATTCTTATTTCTCTTCTCTTCCTTTATCTACTACATGGGTCCCATTTAGTGATAATTACACTTATGGATAAAATTTTAAGGGACAAAACATAGTTCAAATCACAAACAGAGCTTTAAAAAAAATGAAAGCTCTGTTTTGCCAGTTGAACTATGTTTCGTCTCTTAAAATTATTTTCATAGGTGGTATTATCAGTAATGATAGATAAGTAAAGAAAGAAAGAAAGGAAAAAAAAAACCATGTTTACTACGTTTTGTATGTACTGATTCCATAACTAACATTAACAAAGTTAATCTCAACTCCTTTCTGAATGTAGAGGATCTGCCTGAAAATGAGGTCCCGTTGAAAAATGCTTGCCCTGCAATGGTGACATGTAAGCTTGTAAAGTATTTAATGTGGATTTTCCAAATAATCATCTACTTACTTAATTTTTTTTACATTTAGTTGAATAAAATATTTACATGCATCC
Source organism: Platanus orientalis (assembly GCA_025762735.1). NCBI lineage: Eukaryota > Viridiplantae > Streptophyta > Magnoliopsida > Proteales > Platanaceae > Platanus > Platanus orientalis. The sequence continues at coordinate 13,777 of JAOXJP010090213.1, read as the reverse complement.
TCCAATGATTTGCAAGGGAAAAGAACCAAAATTTTAAAAAACTTGTCTTCAACACAAATGCCACTCTCTAAACTATGAAATATTGCAATGTTTACTATAGTTGTTCATCATGACAATAATAGAAGTTGTTAATCATCATGGCACATCATTAATCACTTCAATTGTGCAAAGGATTTCATCCAAAACGATTTGGTGAGGGGTGTATGAAAAGGATTTTCTAAGGGGTCAATCTTGAACTTTGTTAAATTTGTGGATTTATTTGAAACTATCATAATAATAATTATCATTATTACTACTTGTACTACTTAACAAAACCTTGTTGCACAATCAAAATCCTCATTAAAACCAGCTACTTAAGCTTTTATACAAGATTTATTATGACAAGTAGGTGGAATAAGGCTTTATTGAGTTGAGTTGAGTTGTATAGAGATCCATTATGAAGATTTTAGTGCTTACTAGAAGTGGCATTCCACAATCACACTTATCAGGTGGTTTTCTAAAATCAAATAGTGCACTTTGAATGGAGTGGTATTAGCATTGCTTCTTGTTAAACAATTGTAGGAAATTAATTTTACATTAAATAAATTTATAAAATAAAATGGTTAAATGATAAAACAATATCAAAAAAATAAAATAAAATAATAGAGGATGAAACTAATATAGTACAGAAAAATTAACTAATTCCAAATATACTCTTGAAATCAAAACTATAAATAATTTATTGGTTTAGTGTCGAGGTTTGTCCAAAGATATTGTCTTAAACGGTATTTGTCTCCCCCTAATTAGCGTGGCAGAGCATAGTAGACGATTGTCCTAGGATTCAATGACACAGGTTTCTCTAATTTGCACAATCTAAGAAGTCCTCTAGCAAATGACAATGAATGTGGTTCAAACCCGATTCAAAATAACTAGAGAATTCTTGATCTCAATTGTAGAACAACACCAAAATGACTTGTAGAGAAAATAAGAGAGAGTGGAAAAATAGATATTTTCAAGTGTCTTTAACGTGAAAACCTTGCCCCATATTTATAGATTGTGAACAAACACTTTGGAGATGTGCCTACCGACACTTAGACACCCTTCAGTCACGAAAAGTCACAAACAAATGTCTATAGATACATCTTGTGTTTCTACATGAAACCTCATGAGTGGATTCCCAAATTTGTAGAGGGATTTTACCATTACAGGCTCCTTAAGTGAATGAATAAAAGTTTGAGCACTCGATGTGGTACAGCTCGAGTGATCAAACAAAAGTTTGAACACTCAAGGTGGTATGGTTCGAGCGCTCAAACTAAAATTTGATCGCTCGAATTATTGTATTTTGATTTTCTTCAAAATACAACGCTGCTTGCACTATTAATTATTGAAGCTAAGAGATCATGTTTTTTATATTTGTCTAAGAAAAGGGTCCTATTTAGCTTCCTCAACTCAATAGTCTAAAAGGTAATACAAAAGCTTGAAGAAATGAATGACCTTAGTGAGATGATCTCTCCAAGACTCTTTGTTGTTATTTATAATAATTCAGAAGTTTACATAACAAGACTTTAACTAATCTAACAACCATAATTGAATTAGTTACAACAAAACTGATTTACTCCAACAGTCTTTAGCAGGCTAACTAATAGCTGATTACAGAATATATTCCTAAGATCCCCCGTCAAGTTGATAGGGGAGGCTCCACAATTAACTTGGATAAAATACCTGTAAATTGCTATGAAGACAATGACTTAGTGAAAACATCAACAATTTGATCGAATGTTCGTACATGATGAATTCAAACTTGTTTACCAGTAACTTTTTCTTAGATAAAATAGTTATCAATTTCTATGTGTTTACTACATGCATACAAAATCGGGTTAGAGGCAAGTGAGATAGCCGATATGTTGTCACACCAGATTACCTCAAAGTCTATAACCTCAAGGTCTTTAAGATGAATACATATATTTAACAGAAGCATTTGTATCCAAGAGAGCTTGACAGCTGTTGAAGCAAGGGGATGATATTTTTCTTCAATAGAAGAGCGGAAAATTATTGGTTGCTTACGATCATTCCAGAATATTGGGTTAGACCCCAAAAAAATACAATAGCTGGTAGTTGATTTCTTGACAGTAGATTCATGAGCCCAATCTGCATCAGAGTAGGCCATAAGATGTAGAGGTCCTATAGAGCAATGAAGAACAAACTGAAGTGTCCCTTTAATACATTTAAGACTCCTCCTCACAGCTTGAAAATGAGAAAGCTTGGGCTCATGCATATACTGACACACTGGATTAACTGCAAAACTAATCTTTGGTCTTGAGATTGTTAAATACTGTAGCGCATCTACCAAGTTTCTATAAAGAGTGGTGTCATGAAACAGTAAGTCAGTTTTGGTTGTAAGACACTGTTTGGAAGACATGGGTGTAATACATGGTTTACAATCTACCATGCTTGCTTTATTAAGAATGTTCATAGCATATGGGGTTTGAGTCAAAAATAAACCAGTCGATCGTAGAGTAATTTCCAGACCAAAAAAGTGCTTTATTTCATCCAGATTTTTCATATCAAATGACTATGTAAAGCTTCAATCAAAGACTTTATAAATAATCATTGACTAATTATAATATCATCCACATAAACAAGTAGTAAGGTAATTGACTATGTATAATGCCAAACAAACAATGAGTCATCAGTATGCCACATTTTAAAGTTATGATGAAGTAGGAAGCGAGAAAACTAGTCAAGCCACACTTGGGGCACTTGACGTAGACCATATATGGCTTTACGAAGCTTGCAGACATTGTGTGGAAATGTAGGATCTGTAAGACCTGGGGTTGCATTTTAATATATATTTGGCTAACTTGTGAACATATAAGAGAGTTATAGAGATGGAGGGAACATGAAAAATGTTTTTAAGCTTAAAATTGTGATGAGAGGTAGAAAGATTACCAGAACCTGTGTGTTTGACGGTTAGGGAATCACCATTGCCTATGGCCACCTTGGAAGTACTTGTGTACGGACTGTAAAGAGATAAAGATTCAAGATTAGAGGTTACATGATTTGAAGCCCCTAAATTGAGATACCAATCTTGCCATGCAGTTGAGTTTGAAGCAAGCATGACTATCGATAAGTTTGAAGATGATTCAATATTGTTGCAGTACTTAGGATCCATTCTATGATAGTATTGGATGGTTGAGTGTCTAGTTTGGTAGAAATTTGAGAATATAACCACGGACGTTGAGCATAATGATCTTTGCCATTGCTACAGTTGTAAGACATATTGCAACCATGGGAGTTAGAATTTGATGATGGAGCATCCGAACAATGAGTTGCTAACATAATAGAAGAATGAAGAGTACATATGTTTGTCTGATTCAGCTATAACATATTGTTAGAAGGTCTTATAATTCGTCCATAGTAATCGATTAACAATGAAACTTGATTGTTGTTTGAAAAGAATTATATTTAAAGGCAATCCACTTGGAGTAATAAGAACAAGATCTTCATCTTCCATGAGAGTAGGAGAAGCTAATAAGAACAAGATCTTCATCTTCCATGAGAGTAGGAGAAGCTAATAAGAGTATCTGCAAGAATCTTGATTTGTTTGAGATAATCAACAATCATCTATGTACCTTTACTTATGCCTTGTAGACGGCTCTTCAACTAGATAATATGAGATTGAGAACAGGAGGAAAAGCATCTTTCAAGAGTGAGCTGTTGTCATAGAACAATACAGCAGAACAAGCAACGAATCATATTTAAGTATGCAATGCATGGAAACAAAACAAGAAAACAATAAATGGCAAAAAAAATCACACAAGAGACAATATTTAATGTGGTTCGGCAAACCTACCTACATTCATGGGCGAAGACGATCAATAACTTCACTAATATAGAAAATAAAGAAGGTACAAAACCTACAACGGGAACTCCCAACATCAAATACGTTCTTGCTTCTCATCAAAGTCTCTCTTTCCACAGCCGCAATCTTCCGCAGCCTCCAAAAACTATAAAACGTCTCTTTATTGAGGCCTAGAAACCCTAGTTTTTAATTTAGGGTGAAAAACCCCAAAATAACCTTGTAGAATCTATACACCATCTCAACATGAGCCATAAGTCTCTGAAATGTTGTAGATTGAGTACCAATGGCAAAAGATTTTCGGAGATAGTCCCAGTGAGGTAACTTAGTAGCTTGCGTACAAGAAACTAATCGGAGTACAACATATTCTGAACAAGAGTGTTATTTTCTTTAACCTTTGCTTATAAAATCTTTAGAGAGCCATCAATGAAAGATAGCAATTGATGAGCTCTTAGCACCATAAGAAACTGTGTTTTCCAAATTAGGTAATTCAAACCATCAAGCTTTATTGTCAGTAGAGACGAAAGATGAGATATGAATGACTACAAAAGAGTAGAAGAGGAGATTTCAGAAGTTGCAAAGGAAGCCATTAGAGCTAAGAAGATCTGGAAAGAAAATTATGCTAGTCTGTGGCTCTGATGCCATGAAACGTAATACAAAAGCTTGAAGAAATGAATGAGCTCTCAGAGACTCTCTGTTGTTATTTATAATAGTTTAGGAGTTTACATAACAAGACTTAACTAATATAACAACCAGAACTGAATTAGCTATAACAAAACTGAATTAGGTACATCTGTCTTTAGCAAACTAACTAATAACCATTCACAAAATATATTCATAAGAGTACCTTTCTTGTAAGATCTTACATTGCCTAGCGTGAGAATGATCTTGTGCTTATATGTAAGCACACCCTTCACTTGCTTGATGCATTTTCGGGAGAGACCAAGGTGTCATCCCATTTAAGAGAGGCCAAAATGGCTAACCCATTTGAGAGAGACCAAGGGGTCAGCCCGACGAACAAAACTGGGGCAGGAGCATGTCCAGAACCGGACAGTATCATACAAGTGAACCCGGGGCGTTACAATTCTCTTTTGGGTTCTTTTGAAGGTTGAATCAACAACATAATTCCACCTGTGATTAAACTAACCTTCGTTCAAAGTAGTCCACACTGACAATGCTTTTTTACTTTGCATTTTTCTTGCAAATTGTTTTTCCTTCTTTTAAAAACGTTTATCAACCAAAACATATCCGAAACCATTTTGCAAATTTATCTATCCTCTTTTGATAAAGAATTTCAGCCGAAATGTACCCAAAAGTATCCCAGCTGAAGCATAGCCGTTAAAAAGATGAGTGAAATCTTTAACCTTATAATAATTCTCCTATCACTTATACGTATTATAAAGAAAGTGAAGTAATACTTAAAATAAAAAAAAAAAATCATCTGTCCTGGATGGTGTCTTGGACACCAGGGTGTAAAATCTCCTTGACTCCGCTGTACTTAAAGGAACTGACCATGCACATGACCATGAAGCACAATGTGCTCTAGTGTAAACACATTTGTGAACTCACCCAAACATCATAGAGAGCAAGATGTGTGCAACGAGATTGGAGTTGAAGGCGAACCATGGAGTCTAATGGGTGAATTAACCCAACTGAAAAACTACAGCGCACACTAGCACACAACGGCTTATTCCACTATAGGGCCACGCAGGTTATTTGTCCCAGGGATGACATGTGAAAGAAAATGGGTGAGAATTTGAATTTTCATCTAACCCAACCTATTTTCTTCCACATGTCATCCCCTGGTGTCCAAGACACCATCCTGACAGAACATTTGCATTTAGAGCTCCATTATTTCAATATAATGTCATACACTTACACTAATAGAAGTTATCTTAGAAAGATTTAAGGTTATTTTGGTCATTATGCATTTACCGTTAATAACTGTGGTTTTTATCTGTGAGTAATTTTTTAAAGTTTTAATGGCAGGAATATCGTGAATTAAAAAAAAAAGTAATAAACTATTTTTTTTCCCTATAAATAAGTGTAACCTTTCCAGTCAGTTACGAGTCTTTCTTCTCTTCTCTTTCACATATCTTTCGGCTCTGGTTTTCTTTCGTAGCTCTTTCTCTTCAACTTCTCCGAAATCGTTCTCTCCATTTTTTAAGCGGCTTCAAGGACGAAATATAAAGCCGTTCGAAGCGAGGCTTTATCGACGACGAACAACAAATCACAGGTAACCTTTTTGTGCTTCATTTCGATTTCGTGTTCGTTGTGATAGCTTTTTGCATTACAGGTAATCTATAGCTTTTGCATTACAGAGAATCTGTTCTTCTATCATATCTCTTAGCTTTCGCGCATGATCTCATTGTAAATCTTAGTTTTTGCTTGCTTCGATCTTCTACTTATGCCCCTCCTCTGTTTTTTTCCAGTTAAATCTGAGCGATCAACGTCGACGATTAGGATTTTCTTTTAGAAAACACAAATTAAGATCTCCTATTTCATTCTTTCTTTTCTCCTCTGTAATCCGATTATTTTTTTTCAATGAATGTTGTCGATTTTCCTACGATCATGTTAAGATTTTCTCCATCTCCGGCAACGAAGAATTCATCAAAACGCAGCGCTTCTTCTTCGTTCCATCTTCCCCGATTGAGATTTTTCTCAAATCAGCGAAGTGAAGAAGAAAGACCTTCAAGTCGCAGAGCTCCATTCAAACCACCAAAGCTGATGTATTTATTTTAGTGCTTGCTGTTCGGTGCTTTTTAGGGAAAAGTGCTGCGGGTTCTGAGTCTAGACCGTCACACATACGAGAGGGAAGGTAATATAAAAGTCGATATTCGTTTTGCCCCCTTCCGAGGAGAAATTTGATGAAAATAGAATGACAAAAACACCCTTAGCTTTCTAGTAAACTTGCTTCACGTATAAGGGATTAGGGGTGTATTACCAAAAAAATTAGGGGTTAGGGTCAGATAAATATAGAGGGAAGGAACTATAAACAGTCGATATTCGTTTTTCCCCCTTCCAAGGAGCAATTTGATGAAAATAGAATGACAAAAACACCCTTAACTTTCCAGTAAACTTGCTTCACATATAAGGGATTAGGGGTGTATTACCAAAAAAAATTAGGGGTTAGGGTTAGATAAATATGGTGGGGTTTGGGTTGAAAGTAGTCAGTAAGGTTATGAGTATTTGTGATTTTTTTTTTAATAGAATCAGATTGTTTTTTTTAACGACTAGACAACTTGCCCTTATGGGGTGTGTTTCGAACTCAGGACCTCTACTTTCTGTTGTGTGATCTTGGCCAATTGCGCTACCCTTTAGAGTTTAGTGCCAGTGATTTTTTTTTTTTTGGGTAAGGAGAGTGCCTGTGATCTTTTGATCCCTACTACTTGGAATAACGCTTTATTTAGTTGGGTTGAACTAACTTGTCTATTTTCTTTATTTTTTATATTTAAGGTACTATAATATCAAATAATTATTATTAGTTTATGGATTTATCTCTTTCATCAAATAATCATTGCTATATCATTTTGTTAAAAATCTATTAATTGAGAGTCAATAGATGTTAAACCTTCTTAGTTATGTACTATAAAATTAAGTTGGTTCCTCAAAAAATTAGTTAGTTTTGGAGGTTTTTATTTTATTAAATGTTTTTAGCTATTTTTCCTGTCCGAACTCAAGTTTCAATTTTTCAATCGGATCCGTGCAATCAGTGGTCCTTGTAAACCAACAAGTCCATTTGGTAATTTCTTAACACCTTCTTTATTGCTACTGTGGGAATTGGACTGCCCAAAGCCCATCTTGTTTTAAGAAGGCCTTACATCGACGTGTTGACAAACCACCTGAATGGCGACGATCTTTCCATTAGGGTATGTTCCTGTTTCTCTTTCGATTAGGGTATCTTTCCAACCTCAGATCTGGGCACCTAAAGCTAGGCTCAGGGTTGACAGCCTAATAAACCAATTTGTCTTATAAAAACATTATTAATGTCACAAGCTAAGTTTAGTGAAGTTCGGCTTAGGCGGACTTAAGCTTTGCTAGGCTCATAACGAGTGGAGTCAAGCTACATCGGCTCATTAACAGCCTGCCTTGGATTTGGTGAGACCCCTAAAGTGGACTGATATTAGGGGCCAACACATCAGTGCCAAAAAAGTGACTTACACTTTTTGGGGATGCTTTTCCCTTTTTAACACTGATGTGTTGACCCCTAATGTCAGTCATACCTTAGGCTGACCCGAGTGGTTCTAAATCCTCATGGTAACACGGCCCTAGTGTGGTTACATGTTTCTCTCCCTTAAATTCGTAACCAAACAAGCACAGGATTAGAAACCCAACCTGACCCCAAATTTATTACAATGAACAAAAGATTGCTAATATCTACTCTTTGAGATTATAAATAAACAAGTGGAACCGCATTTGAGGTATCCTAGTTTTCTGGCTTTTCTGTTCTGCGAGTGTCTACGTCGTTCAGTATCCCGGATAAGACTTAACACCCGTTATATTTTTTTCCATACAACATGGTTTATTCAGACAAATACGTAGCATGGACTAAAAAGCATTCTATATTTGGTAATCTTATACTTGTTTGGCTTTAAGTGAGCCTTCTCCGTAATATCTTTCCTTGGGGAGAAGGATCTTTCGTCGCAGGTATATGTCGGTTTGTCTTCTCTCTCTTTTTGTTTTAATATCTGCGAGTCTAAAGCGCGTGTGGACTGTGTCGACCTTACAGCCGATGGTCGTCCGTGCTTCTGGATGACGGTTCGTGTCATTGACATGTGGTGTTGGGCTTTGGTAAACTACCTTTTTCCCTCGATAATCAAAATTATATTTCTTGGCCTTTCGCTTTCTGGCTTTCTTGTTTCTGCTTTTGGAGTCAACGGCTTCAAAGTTTGAAGTAAAAAATAATAGCCTGTTTGGCAGCCACCTCTAATGTAATCATTTCATTTTAGTTTCTCTAAGGCATTTGCAGCCATGAACTGATGGTCTGGAATGAACTCATTCAACTTATACTGATTTGTTAACTATAAATAGAACTGAAAATGAAATGACTTATGTTATCGAGCAGAAATCGGTGCAAGAGCCTAAATTACAAACCCTTCCATTGTGGTTACAAGAGCCTTGGAAACTCAAATCAAATGAGTACATTACATGTGGCTGCCAAACACAGCCTAAATTCATTGTCAGAGGTTGCACATCTCGTTTTAGTGCATTCAACTTGTTCGGGTCTTTCTTCTTTGTGATTAGTTTTTTATTGTAAATGATCAAGCCATCGACTTTTTCTGATTTATCATATATATTGGTACTAGTCTTTGACTATCATAAATTTATTTATTTCTGAATTTATCATTTCTTTGTTGTCACTCATCCATCTCAATGTCATCATCTCATTTATGAACATGTTTTTGTAGTTTCCCAACATTCAGCTCCTTAATATGTCTAATTAATCTTAATTAGGTTCAAATCGGAAACAGATTGGCATTAGTCCAACCGTAATTCAGAAGGACCAATGAGGTTTGAATGGGATAACAGTGATCAAACACCTATGATGTATACTTCATACCATCAATGCCCTTGGAAGTTTGATGATGTAATTGGTTGTAGCTTTTGTATCTGGTCTTGCCTTTAACTGTTCAATTGATTCATCTGCTTTTAGTTTGGTTTTGAGCATCTATTTTGAACCATCGACATTTGTCACCAGAAGAAATCATTAAATTTGGTTGATATATTTGTATCTGTTAAGTTAGACAATGAAGATCCGTATTGGGTTTATTTGTAATCAGGTTTTTTTAAAAATACAAATAAAAAGGAAACAATATTTAATCTAATCAGACACACATGAGTACATATTTTCTTTAAGTAGATACGAATGTGAACCAAATACGGATAAGACATTTGCACCTTACTGTCGGGGGTAGAGGATGCTTATACTGCTATTTGCCAAATTTTGTTGGCAGAAGTTGAATGGGGATGAGGTGGTAGTTAAGAATCAGCCAAGCTTCGTTAGCTATTGCTAGTTAACTTGGTTGTGCTTGTTCCTAGTCATGTCCCTGTCAGCTGATTTGGCTAATTGGAACCCTACTCCGTCCACCTTCCAAGTAGCCTTGTAACGTTTAGTCATTAAACCTACCCTGCTAGAGATTAAAGTTCTTCTTTTTTTTTTTCAATGACAAAGACTAGACATTAAACCACTCCTTGGCTTTCTTGTTCTATTTTAATACCTCGCTTTCAAAGTAATTTCTTGTAAATTATTTAATCAAGTCCCACTTGAATAACACAATGGCTCTCAAGAAAGTTGAAAAGAAAATGTAGGAGAATAAAAAACCGAAAATTGACTTGTAACTAGATGGAAATCTAGCAGTTTCTCGGATGATGCAGGAAAGGATTTCACGTACTTTGCTTGATGAAGAGCCAAGCCCACGGTTCTCGTCCCCACTTGTCTCCAAGTCCATGAAGACTCCCTTGTCCCATGTAACACGTACCCACTGCAAATATACGCTGTGGGGCCAACAGAGTACGATGGCAAGAGCTTTATTATTCTTTTAAGGAGGAAAATGAGCGCTAGGCCCCGCTCCACCGACAATGGTGGATCTTGGGCCTTGATAAGGACTGATTGATCAGTGGGCGTCCTCTTAACTCTATGGGCTGTGTACAGTTTAACAGTGCCTAAACAGTAAAACTTGTGGGCTATATGGCTCATGCCACAGGATCGAAGAGATCACTAGGTGGGTCCAAGCCCGTAGATCCGTTGACCAAGTCTACCAACCCCATTTTCAAAAATCAAAACCTAAAAATTGACTTCTTGTGTCGTCGAAAACCAGATGGGTTGTCTTTTTCTTCTTTTTTTTTTTTTTTGAGCTCCTGTTTTTTAGAGTATTTTTCTCATACTGGGTTTATTAAGCTTCATTCATAACTCAATGATAACCATATTTATGGCAGGCAATATAAGTTGAATCCGGGAAAAGCAAAGTCGAGCGGCAAGGTAGATTTCAGGTACGTAAAAGATATTATCTAAGCACACAAGAAGAGTATTGAACCTGGTCCAGCTGGTAGAGGGAACTTCTATAGTCCACCATTCATGGGGGGTGGATTGTATACGCTCCTCTCTGCGCCCTGTCAGGGGGCGGGCACATCAGCGCCGACAAGTGATATGCACCCCCCCCCAAAAAAAAAGTGAAAATCATTTGTCGGCACTGATGTGTCTGCCCCTTGAGGAGCGTATAGGTCACAAAAAGTATTGTAAGGGTATTTTGGTTAATATACTAACATCCACCGGGGTATCAAATGGCCAAATTTTTTGACCACAATAACCTCACGATGCTTTTTCTAGTGTCCATGATTGGTGGGTATTCTACCAAAAAAATTAAAATAAAAAACATTGCTACCTTAGGCATCTCTCTAGGTCAGAGGACCAGTAATCTTGCTTCCTTGTATTTTGAACGTGCATGATCTTGGTCTTGAAATATATAACGTGTATTATAACTCTAACCTCTCCTAGAACCTTAGGGTCTTGAGAGAGGTGAATTGCTTTATATTTAAGATGATATCAGGGATTTAGATTGCGAGTTCAAATCTCCCCGTAGACACAATTATTCTTCCGATGCTACGACTTGTTCATTCTCTCCTTAGGGGTAGTGTTGAAATATATTAAGTATATTAACTCTAACCTCTCTTACAATCTTAGGGTTTTAGGAGAGACGTTTAATTGCTTTATTTAAGACTTGGGATTCAACTCTCAAGTCATTGCCTGGATGTTGGGTTTGCTTGGCCTTCAAACCAGGCAAAGCGGCAACCTGCAACCTAGTTCAGCCAAGTCATGTTACATATAAACATTTAATGTTTTATGTATATAATAATAATAATAATAATAATAATAATAATAATAAACCAATGATGATGATGATGAGCTTCCTCAGGAAAACAAACCATCTAGAAATTGGGTTTCTAGATATATATATATTTCATGGGTTTTGATTGTTTTTGTCTCTGTTCATGCACTCGTTTGACTAATCATGTTCAAACAAATTGAAATTAATCAAGACAAGATTATGAGCTAAGGTTGTCTAGATCGTTTGTTTTCTTGGGTTTTGATTATTCATCAATAATAGAAAACTGTTTTAATCCCCATACATATTCTTGTTTGACTAAATACTAAAAAATAAATTGAAGTTAGTCAAAAGTGCTAGGTACTTAAGACCTTTTGTATATAAACTTTTAGGCTTTTCTAGGCCATTGACATAATTTGTGTTTTCTTAATTGACCCATGTGCTAAAATCCTATATGCAGATATAAATAAGAAAGAAGGCCTGAATCGTCAACTTTATTTATTTTAAACAAATAGAAATAGATCTTCCCTACGCTTTGGTTTGCTATTGAGTTGGTTTTTTTTTATTTTATATGATTTTAAATAGTTTGCTTCCTCGGGTTTTGAGTATTGATCGAAGTTTACCAAATTGTTTTTGCTTATTGTTTGGTTGTGGCACCTCTTCCCTGTGTGGGTGTTTCTTGGTTTGAATCACCTTGATGGTAAGGACCCCCAGTTAGGAAGTGGCAATGGATTGAATCCCTCAACCCCCCTTAACTCTGGCGCTGCACTGGTTATCTGGACCTTGCAGAGGCTTAGGTCTGAGTAGATCAAAGCCATATTTCCTACAAAGAACATGTCTTTCTAGACTAAATTGTCCAAATTTCTAATTAGACGGCAATAAGACATAGGCCCTTCTCAGGGAAGACTAACCATTTTTTTAAAACCATTTATTTTAAGCTCATCACAAGGTTGAATGCAGGTTGAATCCAATTTTGTAAAGACCTATTTAGCAATGGGATATCAACGAGTGCAAGCAAATCAACTGACCATGGAATCCATCATAAAGGCAAGGTCTAGTGAGAACGGTGAGTGGATTAGTGCTTCCAAGACACCAAGACCTTGTGACCATCGACGGCCTAAAGAATGTGAGCCCAGCAGTACTGAACCTAATGCTTCGGATGACAATTATAAATCATGGGTCGTAAGTGTTATTTACACTTTTTTATTATTATTATTATTCGTTTAGAAAATTGTAACACACTTGGGTAACCGCGGTATTACATAGATGGAACCGTAAGACCACTTAATCCGGTTATAAAAAAGTATGGGTAGTGTCAACGAGTCAAGCTAACCCGAAGTTTGCTCAGCTTATCTTAAGCTTGTCACACAAGAATTAGGATAAGCCTGAGGTGTTTAGCTCAGGTTCCACTCATTCAGATTGATGTGAGTGTTCAGACTGGCTTGACAAACTCAAGCTTACAGCTTAGGCCTGAATCTTAAAAGCACAATATGCCTTTGAGCCGACCTTGCCCGTAAGTTCTAAAGATGTAGCTCATTGAAATTGGCCCAACAACCCATTATATATATCTGAAGAATGATTGTCTGTGTCTGTGTTGACACAGACCTCTATAAGCGTGTCATTGATTGACACATCATGGGTTTTTGAATTTGGTGCCTCTTTTTAACGTCTACTTTTTCATCTGAACACTTTTTTGGATTTTTTTTTAACCCTTAAAACAGCACATGTCAACTTATCAGTCACCATACACATTACAGACACTTTCATTACAGAACATTTTCTTCTTATATATATATATATATATATATATATATAAAAGACCCTTAACAAGTCGTGCTTTTAGTGAAATGAGCTTAGCGATGCACAGCTGAGGCTCTATTAGCTAAGCAAGCACAACTGGAGGATCGGGCTGAATCCTACTAGCTTCAAACAAGGCTTAAGCTCAGTTCAGGACAAGCTGAACGCCTAGCTGAGTCGAGTTGACAGTCCTAATCACAAGGGATTCTTTATGATTATAGTTATAAGATATTTTTTATATATTCTCCTTATTTGTATGCGATAGTGCAGTTTGTTTCTTAATATTGTTTTTTTTTTTTTTTGTTAATATATATGTGTG
>JAOXJP010090202.1:0-14704 GCA_025762735.1 Platanus orientalis | reverse complement strand
CATATTCTAATCTAATTACATATGCACAAGGAAACAAATAGATTCATTAGGAATGATAGCTTATTTTAGTACACTTGCATTATAAAAATACACATGCATACAGAATGGTTGACAAAAATATTATAATTTAATCATATAAGCTTAGGGAACAAGTAGATTCTCTTCATTTTCTTCTTTTTTATCTTCAACCTTGTCCTCTCCATCCTTTTATTTTCTTTGAAATTTATCGTTTTTCATATAATTTTTTATCATAACAACATAACTGTAAAAGGGGAATATTCATCCAACACACCGACATCATACATCGTGTTGACCAATGAATTTTTATAATGTACTTAATGTTTCGTGTCGGTATTGGAATGTTGGTTTTGGTAGACATGGACATATGTCGGAAGATATTTAAGCTATTTCGAGATATTTGATACCATGATGCTAACCATGCTGAAACCATTGGTCTGCTAGAGGCCCTAAGGATGCTCAAGAGTGGCAGCCACAATTATTGTTACGTGGAAGGGGACTCTATGACTGTCTTAGGCTAGGGGAGAGGTCAAACGCAGGGATCTTGGAGGCTCCATCATTTCATATCCGAGATCAAAGTTCTATGTAGGGAAACTTCTACTATTTTATAGCATGTTCCTAGATGCCAAAACTTTGAGGCCAATAGGATTGCCTAATGGAGTGCTCTGCAGCTAGATGTTTTCCTTGGGGTTCAAGTATCGGATTGCTAATGGCGGGGTGATTGCTTGTTTTGTGTTTGGGGGTCGGTTTTTTGGGCGACTTTGCTCATATCTTGTATTTTAGTTTTTTTCTTTTGCCTTGTTTTTTCTTGTCCCCTCTCCTTTCTCTCTCTTTTAATAAAGTTCGTTATTCATAAAAATAAAATTAAAAAAAAAAAAAAAAACTCTTATGGCATTGGAAAGTATCCTTTCTCAATCCAAGAGGAAAAAAATTTTGGCTGACCATTCTTCACGTGATTTGTTGGGGCGTTTGGAAGGAGCAAAATAGAAGATTCTTTGACGGAATCAAAAGATTCCCTTCTTATGTGTTGGCTTTGATGCAGGATAATAAGCTTTGATACCAAAGTTAGTGTACGACAATCTAAGGCTATTAATTCCTGCTGTTGTGGACCCAATAATATGTTGCGGAAGTGAGGACAAAATTTAGGCTTAACCAAATAAACTCAAAGTAAGAGGAAGAATAGGGGAAAGGAGAGAGACTCAAACCAGAAGAATTAAGATAGAATAGACAAGTAAAGAAGAGAAAGATTAAGAAGAAAATTGTTGATTTAGGGTTTCCGAAATTTATGGGCAGATTGGTAAAATTACCCAAATACCCCTACTTGTGTCAAAAAATTATGAAATTTTACAGGCTAATATATGAGTATAATATGAGCCTGCATGAAAATTTTCATACAATTCCAATGATTAATAGTATATGAAAAGTGTGAAAGAACAGTTTGCAGTATGCTTTGAGCAGGATAACCTAAAACAAAATAGGGTTTCTTAATCAATAATCAAATACTTAGCAGAACAGAGGGAGATTAAAAGGAGTTTGGGGGATTACATGAACAACAAGTAGATGAGAAAAACCTTAAAAATGGATAAAAAGACCTAATTTCAATGGGGCGATTTTGATTGAAAATATACCAGAAATTACCTTAAATTGTGTGTGAATATGTTCTATAATTTCTTGTATCCAACAACTTTAATTCCTTGATTTTGGTGATATCATCACCGCCAAATAAGGTTGAATGTAGCAGCAACAAGAGGTAATATTGGAGGAAGAGAGAAGGAAGGTAGAAGGATAAGAAGATAGAAGAATAAGAAACCCAACAACACAACTGATTGGAAGGGGAAAGAAGACAAGGGCTACAACCCTAGGGTTCTAATGACTACAACCAATAAAAGGGAGGGGAAAACCCAATTTCCAATTCATTAATCTATCTATAATTGAATACAAAAACGTGCACCCCTATATATAGGCTCACAAACTCAAGAAAATAGAAATATCCTAATGTAGAAAGGCCCAAACTTGAAGCCTAAGACTTGCTAAAAAGCAAAACTACTAAAAACCGCACTTTCCTAACAACAAAAACTACTATAACTCACATCTTATAGGCGCTGTTGACCAGCCCTATTGTAAACCTCACATGTTGACTTTGAGACCCACTAAAAGACATAATTATTCTAGCTGTTGACCACCCATAAAGTACCTAAACTACCTTTTGCTTTTCAGCCATATTACAAGCGTAACCCCCTAAATAAAAACCCCTAAATATCCATGGCATTAAATCCTTATTACATGAGTTACCCCAGCCCCTAAATACTTAATAAACATCCACACTTTGCACAAGTCTTGAATTCGCTCTCTTGTGTGGAGGAATATACAAGTGCCTCTTAAGCTTGTCTGCATCAGGATTCCATTCTCTTTGAAGTGGCTACATGGGTCACGGTATCAAAGGAGTTTAACGGCTTCTCCATTAATGACCTTACCAAGGCAATGCATACTTGTTTATTTCTATGTTGACTAGTTTTGTCTTGTGTTCTCTTTTTCCCTTTCTCCTTTCATGATCGACCTCCTTGGTCATATACACCCCCCCCCCCTTTCCCCTTAATAAAGTTGTTATTCATCAAAAGAATTTAGACCCTGAGGGAAGGCTCAGATAAGTAGAAGGAAAGGCCTTATTTGACACCCTATAACCGTGGCCAGATTTCTAGTATCATGAACTTCTCCTATCTTGAAGACCATACTTTTGCTAAAATTAAGTTTTGACACCACCTCAAAACACCTTAGGGTACGACAAAGATGGTGATGGATCGATGCCTCGCAAAAGATATGTATATTATACACAAATTGGAGGTGAGAGATTATTAAGTTTCCATCTACCTTGAAACTTTCCATGTAGCCATTTTCTGCCCTACTGATCAGACTGCTCAAAGCCTCCCCTACTGTTACCAATTTTGTATGTCAGTTCTCTCTTTTGCTGAAAACAGGTGAATTGCTTCCATCTAATTGATTAGCATTAAAACACTTCAATATATGATTATAAGCATCCTTTTTTGCACTCTAAATTTTTAATCAACCACAGGATTGCATTGCACTTCTGAGATGTCCTTGTGGAAATTTAAGTCATATATGCAACCTTGACTCTTCGTCATTGGTTGGATTTCCTTGCCAGCCTGCTACTCAAGGCAACATTTAGCTCTTCTGAATCAAGAAATGAATTTTTCTCCGTTGGGCCTGCATCACTGGTTGCTTGTTTATCTTATGGCCTATTTGTCCCAAATTTGCTACTCTACTTTTTATTCACCTATATTAGCCATCTTCTTCACTGGTATTTCTTGTGCTATATTTTGTATTGAATGCGATGAAACATACGAAGTGTTACATAAACTGTTTATCTTTGTATGCAACCTTGACTCTTCATCATTGGTTGGATTTTCCTTGCCAGCCTGCTACTCAAGGCAACATTTAGCTCTTCCAAATCAAGAAAATGATTTTTTCTCCGTTGGGCCTGCATCACTATTTGCTTGTTTATCTTATGGCTTATTTGTCCCACATTTTCTACTCTATTTTTTATTCAGCTATATTAGTCATCTTCTTCACTGGTATTTCTTGTGCTATTTTTTGTATTGAATGTGATGAAACATACCAAGTGTTACATAAACTGTTTATCTTTGTACTCATGTACATGCTCATAAACTTTGCAGAGAAAATAAGAACTTGACTGGAACTGCGAGATACGCAAGCATGAATACTCACCTTGGCATTGGTATGGAATATATTTTGGCATATGTATTTTAGCTTTTAAGCTTCCATGCAAATAATACTCTATCAAGCATTCTACTGGTGATAAAATATTTTGGTGATTGCATTTTCAACCATATGTATGGAAAAGTGTTACTGTTTTAGTTTTGTGTCTATTTCTGACTCTGTTCTTTAATTGCATAGAACAAAGCCGGAGGGATGATTTAGAATCTCTTGTATATGTTCTTATGTATTTCTTAATAGGACGGTGCGATTTTCTTTCCTAACTTCTTTATTAACTCTGCATTTGTGCTCGATTGCATTTTGTTTATTCCCCCCCCCCCCCTCTTTGTAGTCTTCCTTGGCAGGGACTTAAAGCAGGAACCAAGAAGCAGAAATATGAAAAGATCAGTGAACGGAAGGTTTCCACGTCTATTGAGGTAAATTTTTTTTTTTTTAAATTTTATTTTAAAATACTGTTTGGATGCCTATCCTGCATGTTCAGTAAGGTGAATTGTGACTAGAAAGTTTGCTGCTTTGTCCTCAGGCCTTATGTCGGGGTTATCCTACAGAATTTGCATCATACTTTCATTACTGCCGTTCACTACGCTTTGATGATAAGCCAGATTATGCTTATCTGAAAAGAATATTCCGTGACCTTTTTATTCGCGAAGGTTCAAGTTTGTGTTCTATTTTTATACTTCTAAGAAATTATGCAAGTGCAAAGCTACAATTATAGTGCAATTTCTCAATGTTGAAGGTATCTCTTCAACATCAAGTATCAGTGTGCTTCCATCTTCTTATTTTATGTGCTTTTCATTTTCTTATAGGCTTTCAGTTTGATTATGTCTTTGACTGGACCATTTTGAAGTATCAGCAATCACAGGCCACTCCCCCTGGACGTGCTCTTGTAAGTGGCATTGTAGCCCGGTAGTGTTTCCTTATTTTGGTTCTTAAGACAATAGTTGCATCTGAAATCTGAATACCGTTCGTCTTTGATAGGGTCCTGGTGCTGGAACAAGCTCTGGGATGCCACCAGCTGCCGCCAATGCTGACAGACAAGCAGGTGGGTTTTTTTGCATTGCACTTTCTTCTTTTGGATCCATTTTTTGTTTTTACATCTTTTTGTTTCATGAACATAGAGTTTATGGTTTTGGATCATCCAAACTCAGTAGTTCTCTACAAGTGTGTGTGCGAACAATGCTGCATGGATGTCAAATATCATGGACTTTTTTTTTATTTAGATTATTTTTCTGTAAACAACACACATTTTTCCTTAGTTGAGTCCATTCCTATTTCTTTTGCAATTACTGATCTTGTTCCAAACAACCGTAATTAAAAGACGTATGATCCTCAATTATTTGCAAGGTTGATGCGGACAACAAGAAAAGACTTGTATTCTGTTGTTTTCTCATCCTAACCTTTTATTCTTTGTCCTCTTCTCTGATTTCTCATAGTTTGTAGCTCTACTTGAATGTTTCAAATTGAATTCTTGAGCTCTATTTGCTTCCTCATTATTAACTTAAAACTTTGCAAGGCTTCGGTTATATCCTGCATCAAAGGGCCTTACACTGTTTGCTTGAATAACTTGTTCCAGGTGGTGAAGAAGGAAGACTAGCCGGTTGGTCTTCACTGGATCCCTCTCGTAGGAGAGTCCCAACTCCTGTTATAACTGCAGGAAGCTTATCTAAGCAGAAAAGTCCAGTTGCAAATGCTTCAACAGCCACAAAAGATGCTACGGTAAGTTGTTTAGTTATACCCCTTGTTTGTAGAATTTTAAGATGAAGATGATGCTAAGGTTTTTCTGGAACTTTTGCACTCAAGCTGTAGTCGTCACCTTGTCAGATCAATACAATAGCTTGGTTCGACTTACTATAATGATTATATATAGAGAGTTGAAAGGAGCAATTTTTCTCACTTTTTCATGGTATAATGTGTACTCTATTACTCTGGATTTATTTTAATATTGCTATTTTTTTTTGGGTAAGAAATATTGCTACTATTATGTTTTTGCTTTGTACTATGGTTTTTACAAATCCCTTGTTTCTTTTTTTTCTTCTTTTTTTTTTTTTTTTTGAAGATCATTTCACCAATTTACAATAATGTTCTTGGTATTAGTGCGCTTCATGTAGTAAATTCCATTTTGTTTGTCATACATGTTCTATGTGCCAATAACTTAAATGCTTATTGTAAATTTGAGAAACTCCCAGGATATTCAATCCACGTATGATTTAGTGCCACTATGTTGTAACCAACAAGGAAACCCTGAGACCATTCCTTTTTGAAGTGCGTTCATATGAATTTATCTCAATACTTGTGGCAGATTCAATGAACATCTTATCTTACAATGAACAGTAAATATGCTGCTGTGGTTTCTGTGGACTTGTGCTTTATTTGATCCAGATAAGGGCGTTAATTACAGTGTGGGTACTTGTAGATCAATGTTCAAAAAGCTCCATTTGGGTGAAAGGCTATATGTGACCATTAAATAGATGTTCCAAACCAAATTGTTCTTCATTTTAAGCCAAGGACATATTCTGGTTGACCATGTGTACTGGACCGGAAAGATTTCCTGTCTTTCCCTTACCACCTCCTCCTAACCCCTCTCAAAGAAAAAAGGGGAAATAAAAAGAATAAAAAAAAAAACATTTGACCTGGCTGTTCGTGCTATGCTCGCTGAGTTGATTTTCGTTGGGTTTTGGATAAATCCGAAGTTATGGTCACTATTTGATGTTTCCCACCCATTTCTATTAGAAAAGTTAATTGTTCAAAAGAATAAGAAGAGCTAATAGAGATTTGAGTCCTGGTCATCCGATTGGATCAGTGTTTTCATGGGAGAGGTTGTAATTGGAACCCATTAGATGGTGGAGACTGCTTCACCGTTCATGCATCTTTTGGGGAAGTATGAGAATGGTCGATCCTCATTAGCACAGTAATTACTTTTTAAATTTAAATTTTAATGTCATTTTATGTTCAAAAACTTTATTGAGCTTCACTTGAAGTTTTATATCTGTGATCATCGCCAGTGTAATGAAACTGTGCCATTTTGCTTGTGGCGGTGTTAGTTTTTGTTAACCCTCAAATGCTTGGACATGTGCAGATATCAAGTTCCACTTTTTTGGGGCGGTCAAGTGGATCATCAAGACGAATGGCTATCTCTAGCAGCCGTGATGCAGTGAGGGCGGGGAGCGAGTCTGATCCTTCTCATCCTCGCACTGCAGAAGCAAGCCCAGGAGCTTTCCACAAGGTTGCAAGTGGGCAGAGAACTTCACCTGTTGAATCCTTGGAGCACAAGCATACATCCTCTGGTAGAAACACCTCTAACATAAAGAACTATGAATCAACTCTGAAGGGTATTGAAAGTCTTCATTTTGACAAAGATGAGAGGTTGCAGTATTAGCTGCTCGCTGCACTGTCATTCTTCCCTCCCCCTCCCCTGTAAATCGTAAATTGGTGTACAACTATGACACTTGGACCACACTCCTTTCTTTGAGGTATGTTTGAGGGAAGCTTATCAAAAAAAAAAAAAAAAAAAAGGAAAAAAGGTACTGACTGGTTGGGGATGGCAATATGGTACTCTCAAGACCGTACAATAAAAAACTGAAGAGATGGAAGAGTTGAGCCCAACTGATTCTTATGGAAGTAAGGTTGTCTGTGTAAAATACAGTTTAAGTTGCCAACATGGCTTCACACTATTTACCTTAACTTTCCCCATTTACACCCCACCCCCCTTCCCAAAAAATAAAAAAAAGTCTGGATAATCAGATCTCTTGTCCACATCCTAAGGCGTGTGTTTGGGGAAGCATATTTTCATCCCTTGATGGCACCATGAGCTGCACATTTGTATTTTTCAATTTTTTTTTTTTCATTAGTTTCCACAAGTACTCTGATTTGAACATTAGAAATGCTTGAGAAAGAGATTGTACTGCACCTTTTTTTCAAGACTTGGCTTGGGCATTTTTTGAAGTGGGTGCTAACCGGTTATGGACATGTTTTGTAGGTATTCAATATTAGTGATATTGGGGACTCCATATTTTAGGTGTACACCTATTTTCTACATGGGCTATTTGAAGCTGCCTTAATTATATATATTGAGTGGGTAGCAGATGTCCATGATGGTGATGGCTTATCTTATATGATTACAAGAGATCAAAACGTGTTTCTTTTATAAAGAAAACAAGCTCAGTATGACATTTTCTTTTTACGAATTGAGTTACGAATCCCTTTATAACTGTTGATGCCAATACTTGGATTTAAGGTTTATTTTGGCCTTGTGCTTGTGTGTCCGTTGTTTAAATAGATGATGAGAGTATTAAGCTTGGGGAAGTGTAATGGCAATGCAGTTTGAACTGGGATTGACCTAGCACCTCAAATGGTGGTATGTAGCAGCTTGACTGGTTGAAAGGCTTGTGGCTATTGCATGCAACATATGAAATCTTCCCGATTCTTGAGCAGGTCAAAATCCCTCTTCTGGTGGTAGTTCCTTAGTTCAGTTGTGGATCGATGGGATGGTGTTATTGAATTCAATACTAGGTTTTCCCACTTTTGTTTACTGTTCTGGAAAGATTGGCAGGGGTGTTGGGATAACCTTGGGTTGCACATTCAGCAAAAATCACATGTTCTTGCATCTTAAATGTGCACGCCCAGTTGGTTGGGACAAGCATGCCATGGCTTGCAACCTCTGGCCCAAGAAGCAACCTGGCCTGTCTTTTCTTGTTTTCCTCCAATGATGGTAAAGAAAAAGACTAGTTGCCGAATTTTAGAAGGTGGATGTTTCCCTTCAACCAAGCAGGTCATTTCTTGGTATCGGCATTCTTCAGTGTTATCATTCTTTCCCCATGGTTGCAGCTCGTCCCATGGGCCTAAAGGCTAATTCCCACATGTCCAAGGTGCTTCCACACTAACCTACGACAATTCTTGCCAACTCCAGTTGAAAAGCACTCGAGTGTGTTGATCCTTCAGTCCACATGGGACCCCATAACATCTTAGGATTGATAAGCTTAGAGCAGTGATATGGATACTAATGGGAGTACATAAGTAGCTAAATAAAAGTGATTTTATTAGCTATTAAATAGTATTTATGATTTTTTTTTTTTTTTTTTTTTTAAGGCATTACGTGGTCCTTTACACTTTCATTTATTGTTCCATATCATTAGATCAACCCTTAAAAAGGAGAAGGGGCTTGGGCCAGCATACTGAAGAACTACTTGTTAACTTGATAGTTTACCTAGAGAAAAGATACATATAAAACTAACTGCAGAAAGAAGTGCTAGGTTAGTCATCAAAACAAAAAATGTCAGCTTAATGTTAGAAGAATTAGCAGTTGAATTTCTGGGGCTTTCTTAGACACCATTCTCTTCTATAGTTGCCTTAACCGAGTTAGAATATCATGATATGTAGATACTTCTGGAGTACAGGAGTACAATTGTTTAGAGTGTGGCTAGCGAGCATCTCTTTCTTTGTGACCATCATACACTCAGACACGCGTGCACACATGCACACGTGTATGTGTATACGCGTGCGCACACACACACACACACGTTTTGGCTCAGCTACATGCAAGTACTCTTTTATCTTTCCACCCAAGTCTATTTTTCCCACCCAAGTCAATTTTGTCTCTATTTTTCTTTTAACACTTATCACTTGTGCATTCATTATCTTTGTCACACATGACCAAACCATCCGAGTCAACTTTCTCTCGTCCATTCAACAAATAGTGCTACACCTAGGCTCCCTGAATGGATTCATTTATGATTACATTTTTTTTTTTAGTTTTATCACTCATCCATCTCAACAACTCATTTTGTGTATGCATTGGTTATTGGCTGTCCCAACATTTTATTCCATGAAGCATGGCGGGTCTTGTGGTAATTTTATAAACTTTTCCTATAATTCTAGAAGCACCTCTCTATATCAACTCCACTTAGGGGCGGAGCCAGGATTTTCACGTTGGGGGGGGGGGGGCGCAAGCCACAGGATTATGTGCGCTCCTTAACAGGTGCCAATGGTATGCCCACAACCAGAAGGCGACACGTCACAACCAAAAAAAGTGAAAAGCACCCCCCCCAAAAAGTGTAAATCACTTTTTCAACATGACGTGTCACTTGCTAGATGCGGGCACACTGTTGGCACCCATTAAGGGGCACACCTAATATGAGGGCAAGGATTCTTTGGGATTTTAAATCATCTCTAGTCTCAATGGACAGGTACCACTCCATTAGCAATCAGTGTGTAACATGTGGGCTTAGAAAGGGTGTTTGAGCCAATACACATGGATCAAAGGAGGGTATTATGGTAAATGTACAATTAATAAGTACTTGTGTATTTATTAATCAAAATAGATGTTCTGTCCAGGACACCAATGACTTCATATTGAATAAAATGGGCAGTGGTTGGATGAAATTTTAAATTCCCACCCATATTATTCCACAAGAGTACCCAGATATTGAGGGGGGGGGGGGAGTTGCCCCCCCTTGCTCCTATGTGGCTTGGCCACTGTCTCCGCTCTAGTTTTATGAGCAACATCCCCCCTCATGAATGATTGAATTGAGAGAACAAAAATGGTCATTCCAAGATGCCTCTAGGTTATTACATTAACCTCATATGCTCCTTCGTTGTTACTTTGATTTTGACTAAAAATGTATTTCATGTATTTTGCTTTAATTCACCTTATCTAACTTTTTATTTATCTATTCTAGAACATCCTCCCTCCAGGATTCTAATTTGACATTTGAAATTTATCTTCTAGTCATGTTAATCAAAAAAAACTATCATTGGAAAATGACTTGCAGCATTTTACCTATTCTTGTATATGTCTAGTCAACTCATCCATAATCAAGACAAAAAGATATGTGTTCAATGTTGACCCTTGATGTAATTTACTGTGATCACAACCTTACTCATCTCTTCCCCTCTTGTCGTAACACTAATTATTGTTTTTTCATACATATCCTTGGCAAAGTCAATATATTTGCTAATGATCTTTTCTTTTTCAAAAACCACCAAATGAACTTTGTAGGTACCTTATCATATGTTTTTCTACGTCAATAAAGATAATGTCTAGATCTTTCTTCTTTCTTAATTTTTCCCTTAGTCGCCTAAATAAGGAAATAGCTCTAGTCGTCGATCTCCTTTGCATAAATCCAAACTGATTTTTGACACTAGTTCCATGTTATGGTCTCTACTCAACCTTTTCTCTCCTAAAATTATATCGTATGACTTGTAAGCTTGATTCCGTGATAATTTGTGTAACTCTAAATATCTCCAATTGTTCTCATAAATAAGCACCATGATTCTAGCATATTCTTAGTTCTAATGATCTTCATAAACAACTCAGTTCAATAACTCATATAAAGAAATTTCCTTAAAAATTTGTTACATGGTAAGTATAAGAAAACATTGGTTACAAATCATGAGACCCAAATGGTTACTCATATTTTTAGATATATGAAGTAAATTGTTTATAAAAGCTTACTGTAAAGTCCAAAAAAATAAAAAATAAAAATATATTAAAAAATGGCTTAAGAGGTACTTGTTATTTTAAGAACAAGAGGATGAAACCGATCAAGGTTGGAATAACTTTCAATAGGTAAGGGGATTTACTGTATGTCAAGTTCAAAAAATAAAACATTAAATTAAAATTTTTAAAAATGACTTAAGAGGTACTTGTTATTTTAAGAACAAGAGGATGAAACCGATCAATGTTGGAATAACTTTCAATAGGTAAGGGGGTTTACTGTATGTCAAGTTCAAAAAATAAAAAATAAATATAAATATTAAAAAATGGCTTAAGAGGCACTTGTTATTTTAAGAACAAGAGGATGAAACCGATCAATGTTGGAATAAGCTTTAATAGGTTTTTATTATGTTATGTAGAAACTACAAAGAGGAAATAACTTCCGTTCTTGCTATGTTTAGATATGATAGTGCCATTGAAAAAAATGGTAATTGATGCAACTATGGGTGTTATGGCAAAATCATTAAAGAAAAACATCAAAAAGGTATTGTGATAAATATGTCCTCTATATGCTTATTCCACTCTTATAATTGAATCCATAGTGTTATTTTTGTGTCCCTGCATTAGAGGAGCTGGAGTTTGGGCCATAATTACCTAAGTAAGATGAAAGTGATAATCGATGCGAATGTGATAAGTGGAAAGTGAGGCTCATAAATCACTACGAAATAATAACAAAAAATGATTGAAATGAGCAAGAAGCAAGTTGGGGAAGCGATCAAGAAGTGACCAAGAAGTAATTGAAGAACCACTATGAAACAACTATGAAACAAGTAGAGTGTATGTAATATCTCACATGTAGCGGAAAAACTTAAATACACAATAATAAGTGTGGGTGGTCAAAATGAAGCGAAAAAGAGAGAGATTAACAAAACAGAGTAATCTGGATCGGTCCAGGTTCTCATTGGATTAAAAAATATCCAAAAGCAAGTTGAACCGGTCCAACTTGATGTTGGACAGATCCAAGAGCTCTCTAGTATGCAGAAGAGATCCACAAAATCAGCTTGAACCGGTTTAGAGAATGGTGGGCTGATTCAACTAGAGCAAAACATGAGTTTTTTTTTGGAAAATGCAAATTTTCATTTTCAATGCATGTGAGACCCACTTAGGATGACCCACAACCTTAAGTTTTCCCTATTTAGACCAAAAAACATAAGAAAAAGTTAAAAAAGGAAGAGAGAAAAAGTGGTTTGGAAGAGGGAAGAGAAAACTCTCCCAATTTGGCAAGGTAAGTCATAAAACTTGGGATTTTCCTCTCAAAATTCTTGGGGATTCATCTTAGTTGAATGATTTGCTTAGGTTTGTGAAAAATCTCATGATTTATGATGTTTTCCACCTTTTAAACTTGTAGAGCAAAGGGATTTGGAAAACTTCTTAGAGATTTGAGAAAAGTACTTAGGGATTCCAAGAAGGTTCAAAAAGAAAGAGTGATAGCAAATAGTTGTACAAGATGTACACTTGTTTTCCTTCTTAAGATATTAGATCATGATTCCTAAATTAATTGATTTAAAGTTTTATGTTATAAACCTTATGGATTTTAAGTATGTAAGTAGTTGAGTTTTGCAAAAGCATGTCATATTTGTTTGAAACTTATGATTTGAAACCAATGACCTAAAGTTTTATGGTTTAAATGACATGGATTCATAATATGAGGTATATCTTCATTTTCCTTGTTCTAAAATGGGATTTTAGAAGCCAAGTATTGACAAATGTTTGGGGTTTTTACCCAAGTGTTTTCAAAATGGAAAGATTTGAAGCTTATGTGTTTTCAGAAATGACTTTAGAAGGTGTTTAGAGATGTTAATGGTGTTTGAAACATTTCACTTCCCTATGTTATATTTCATAATGTTTCCAAGAGTAAAAAGGTTTGCAAAAATGCTTAGTTCCTTATGTACACCTTAGAAGGGTCAAGCATCCCATGTCTTATATTAAAAAGAAATCACACACACACACACATTTATAGTGCCCATGGACTATGTATTGTTTAAAGGTAAGAGATTATATAACTTTGTTATTGAGCATCTTCAATTATGCTAGTAAATGCATTGCATAAAGATATTTGCATATTTGATAGTGCTAGTGGGTGCATTGCATGATGTTATATACATATTTTGATCATGCTAGTGAATATATAATATAATGTTAAATGCATCTTGGATTATGCTAGTGAATGCATTGCATAAGGTTATATGAAATGAATCTTTAATCAAATTTAAATATTAAAAGAAGTAAATGTATTTCCTAAAGTTATATGAAATGTATCTTTGATCAAATTTATATATGTCGAAAGAAGTGAAATATAATGTATATTGTCATGTGAAACAAATCCATAATCAAATTTAAATGTTTTGAAGGAAACGAATGTATTGTATATTGTTATATGAAATGAATATCTGATTGGACTTATATGCTTTAAAAGAAGTGATTGTATTATTTATCGTTATGTGAAGTAAACTTCTGATCAAGTTTAAGTGATTAAAGTGACCTTGCCATTGGGAATAGTATAATGGAAGTGACCCTGCCATTGGGGATTATACAATGGAAGTGACCCTGCTAGTGGGGATTATACAATGGAAATAACCACCCCATTGGGGTTAGTACAATGGAAGTGACCTACCGTTTGGGAATTGTATAATGAAAGTGGCATTGTAATTGGAGATTGTATAATGGAAGTGATCTATATTGTTTCAATTCTTTAAAAAACTTTAATTATTTTTTAATTTTCATAAAAAATTCAGATCGTGAACAAACATTCTCCCATGATCACCATATGAAATAGTATGATTTAAATCAAGAAAAATTAAGAAGAATACCTCAATGGTTAAACTGGACACAATATGATTCGACCCGATCTCCAAAATATCCACACCTAAATTGTCTGTGTTTCTCCCATATTTAGAAAAGTTGTAGGACCAATCCTCAACTTGGGTAACTCTATTTATAAAGTTTTTGAGAATACAAAGAAGTCATAGGGGTGTGGTATTCTTATCCTTAAGCTGTGAGTCTTAATATCCTTGATTATGTTAAATTACATTAATGATATTTTATATTTTATTAATTACAAATTGGCATACCACTAATTACAATAATTCCTAATATATATTAAAACTAACCTCCCAAAGATAAGAAATTAATAATGAGGCTTTTATGGATATTTCATAAATATGTCCTTTCACTACACAATATCCTTTAATGACTTTCAACATGACAAAGTAATCAATGTCAACTCCTTTGGTCATTAGAACATTATCGTTAGGAATTTAATGAATTGATTGGATTTCTACAATATTTATTTAATAAAATATTTTTTTAAAATAAATTTATTTACATAATAAATTAATTTTGAAATTATTTGACAAACTTTTTATTAAAAATCACGAACCATGTTTTTTTTGTAAAATCAAATCACATATATTTTAAACTAAATATTATCCTACTTAAGGG
>JAOXJP010090191.1:0-14705 GCA_025762735.1 Platanus orientalis | reverse complement strand
CTGGAAAAAAGGTTATAGATAGAGAGAATTTGATTTGTATCTTGTGCCCCGACTTTAGAAAAAGGGTTACAAACAGACAGAGTTTGAATTGTATGCTTTGCTGCCATTTCGGATAAAAGGTTACAGAGTTTGAGTATATCTCTTACCCCCATTATGGATATAAGGTTACAAACTAAAAGAGTTGGAATTGTTTCCCTTGCCCCCATTCTGGAAAAAAGGTTATAGATAGAGAGAATTTGATTTGTATCTTGTGCCCCGACTTTAGAAAAAGGGTTACAAACAGAAAGAGTTTGAATTGTATGCTTTGCTGCCATTTCGGATAAAAGGTTACAGATAACAGGAGTTTGAGTTGCATTTTTAACCCCCATTCTGGTTAAAAGGTTACTGACTGAAAGAGTTTGAATTGTATGTCTTCCCCCCATTTTGGAAAAAAGGTTACAAATAGAGAGAATTTGATTTGTATCCCTTGCCACCATTTTGGACTAACGTTACTGATAAAAAGTGTTTGCAATGTAACCTTTGCCCCCATTCTGGACAAAAGGTTATAGATAAAGAGAATTTGATTTGTGTCCTTAGCCCCCCTTTTGGACAGAAGGTTAAAGATAGAAAGGGTTTGATTTGTATCCTTTGCCCTCATTTTGGACAAAGGTCACATACAGAAAGAGTTTGAATTGTATCCTTTAACCCCATTTTGGACAAAAGTTTACAAATAGAGAGAGTTTAAGTTGTTTCTTGTGCCCCTATTTTGGATAAAATGTTACATACTGAAAGTGTTTCAATTGTATCCCTTGCCCCCATTGTGGATAAAATGTTATAGACAGAGAGAATTTGATTTGTATCCCTTGCCCCCATTTTGGAAAAAAGGTTATAAACAAAAAGAGTTTAAATTGTAGCCTTTGTGCATTCCACACTAAGGTTACAGGAAAAGAGAGTTTGAATTGTAACCCTTACCCTCATTTTGGCCGAAAGATTGCGGACAGAGAAAATTTAAATTGTATCACATGCCCCCATTCTAGACAAAGGTTACTAATAGAAATAGTTTGAATTGTATCCTTTGTCCCCATTTTGGATAAAAGGTTATAGACAAAGTGAATTTAATTTGTATCCCTTACCTCTATTTTGGACAGAAAGTTTCAAATAGGAAGATTTTGAGTTGCATCCTTTGCCCCCATTATGGATAATTGTTATAGACAGAAAAAATTTTGATTATATCCTTTACCCCTATTCTGGCCAATGGGTTACAGATAAAAAAAGTTAGAATTGTATTCCTTGCCCCTATTTTGGATAAAAGGATACTGTAGGTAAAATTTGATATATATCCCTTGCCCCCATTCTGGAAAAAAGCTTATAAACATAAAGAGTTTGAATTATATCCTTTACGTCCATTTCAGACAAAAGATTAAAAATAATGACAGTTTGAGTTGTAGTTTTTTGCCCCAATTCTAGATAAAAGGTTTCTAACTGAAAGAGTTTAAATTGTATCCCTGGCCACCATTTTAGACAAAAGGTTACAGATAGAGAAAGTTTTAGTTATTTCTGTTACCCCCATTATAGATATAAGGTTACAGACCAAAAGAGTTTGAATTGTATCCCTTGCCCCCATTTTAGACAAAAGGTTATAGACAGTGAGAATTTGATTTGTATCCCGTGCCCCCACTTTGGAAAAAGGCTTATAAATAGAAAGAGTTTGAATTGTATGCTTTGCATTCATTTCAGATAAAAGGTTACAGATAACAAGAGTCTGAGTTGTATTTTTAACCCCCATTCGGGTTAAAAGGTTATTGATTAAACGAGTTTGAATTGTATCTCTTCCCCCCATTTTGGACAAAAGGTTACAAACAGAGAGAATTTGATTTGTATCCCTTGCTGCCATTCTGGACAAACGTTACTGACAAAAAGAGTTTAAATTGTAACCTTTGCCCCTATTCTAGACAAAAGGTTATAGATAGAGAGAATTTGATTTATGTCCCTAACCCCAATTTTGGACAAAAGGTTATAGATAAAAAGGGTTTGATTTGTATCATTTACCGGCATTTTAGACAAAGGTTACAGACAGAAAGAATTTGAATTGTATCCTTTACCCCCATTTTGGATAAAAGGTTATAAACAGAGAGTTTAAGTAGTTTCTTTTGCCCCCATTTTGGATAAAAGGTTACAGACTGATAGATTTTGAATTGTATCCCTTACCCCCATTCTAGATAAATGGTTATAGATAGAGAGAATTTGATTTGTATCCCTTGCCCCCATTATGGAAAAAAGGCTACAAACAAAAATAGCTTAAATTGTATCCTTTGCACACTCTGGATTGAGGTTACAGACAGAAAGAGCTTGAATTGTATCTCTTACCCCCATTCTAGTAAAAAAGTTATGGACAGCGAGAATTTTAATTGTATTACTTACCCCCATTCTGGACAAAGGTTACTAATAGAAATAGTTTGAATTGTATCCTTTGTCCCCATTCTGGATAAAAATTACAGACAGAAAGAGTTTGAAATGTATCCTTAACCCCCATTTCGGACAAAAGGTTACAGATAGAGAAAGTTAGAATTGTATCCCTTGCCCCTATTTTGGATAAAAGGTTACAAACAACTAGAATTTGATCCATATCCCTTGCCCACATTATGAGAAAAAGGTTACAAACAAAAAGAGTTTGAATTATAGCCTTTGCTCCCACTCTAGACAAGAGGTTACAAATTGAAAGAGTATGAATTGTATCCTTTGCCCTCATTCTGGACAAAGGAAATTGATAGAAAGAGTTTCAATTATATCCCTTGCTCTCATTCTGGACAAAAGGTTACGGATATAGAGAATTTGAATTGTATACCTTGCCCCCATTATGGAAAAAAGGTTACAAATAAAAAGAGTTTGGAATGTATCATTTCTCCATTCTAGGCAATGGTTTCACATAGAAAGAGTTTGAATTATATCCCTTTCCCCCATTCTGGTCAAAAGGTTATAGAGAGAGAATTTGAATTGTATCACTTGCCCCATTTATGGATAAAGGTTTTAGATAGAAATAGTTCGAATCGTATCTTTTGCCCCCATTCTTGACAAAAGGTTACAGAGAAAGAGAATTGGATTTGTATCCTTTTCCCTCATTTTCGATAAAAGGTTACAAATAGAAAGCTTCTGATTTATAACCTTTACCCCAATTCTGGACTAAGCTTACAGATAGAAAGAGTTAGAATTGTATCATTTGCCCCATTATAGACAAAACGTTATAGATAGAGAGAGTTAGAATTGTATCCCTTGCCCCCATTCTGGATAAATGGTTACAAACAAATAGAATTTGATCTATTTCCCTTACCCCCATTTTGGAAAAAAGGTAACAAACAGAAAGAGTTTGAATTTTATCTTTTGCACCCATTCTAGACAAAAGGTTACAAGTAGAAAGAGTTTGAATTGTATCCTTTGCCCACATTTTGGAAAAAGGATATAGACAGAAAGAATTTGAACCATATCCCCTGCCCTCATTCTGGTAAAAAAGTTATGGACAGAGAGAATTTGAATTGTATCACTTGCCACCATTCTTGACAAAGGTTACAAATAGAAATAGTTTGAATTATATCCTTTGCCCCCATTCTAGAAAAAAGGTTACTGACAATGTGAATTTGATTTATATCCTTTACCACATTTTGAACAAATGGTTACGGACATAAAAAGTTGGATTTGTATCCTTTACCCACTTTCTAGACAAAGGTCACAGACAAAAAGAGTTTCAATTGTATCCTTTGCCCCCATTTGGGACACAAGGTTATAGATAGAGAGACTTAGAATTGTATCCCTTGCTGCCATTCTGGAAAAATGGTTACAAATAGAAAGTGTTTAAATTGTATTCTTTGCTCCCATTCTAGACAAAAGGTTAAAAATAGAAAGAGTTTGAATTGTACCCTTTGCCCCCATTCTAGACAAAGGATATAGACAAAAAGAATTTGAATGTTATCCCTTGCCCCCATTCTGGACAAAAGGTTACAGATAGAGAAAATTTAAATTGTATCACTTGCCCCCATTCTAGACAAAGGATACAGAATAAAAGAATTTAAATTATATCCTTTGGCCTCATTTTGGATATTAGGCTGCAGATAGAGACTTTGAGTTGTATCTTTTGACCCCATTCTGGATAAAAGGTAACATACTGAAAGAGTTTGAATTGTATCCCTTACCCCCATTCTGGACAAAAGGTCATAGACAAAGAGAATCTGATTTATATCCCTTGCCCCTATTCTGGAAAAATTGTTACAAGCAGAAAGAGTTTGAATTATATCCTTTGCCCATTCTATACTAAGCTTACACACAGAAAGAGTTTGAATTATATCCCTTGCCCCTACTTTGGTCAAAAGGTTATGGACAGAGAGAACTTGAATTGTATCACTTGTCCCCATTCTGGACAAAGGTTACAGATAGAAATAGTTTGAATTTTATCCTTTGCCCCCATTCTGGACAAAAGGTTACAAAGTGAATTTGATTTGTATACCTTACACTCATTTTCGAGAAAAGGTTACAAATAGAAAGAGTTTAATTTGTATCCTTTGCCCCCATTCTAGACAAAGGTTACAGGCAAAAAGAGTTTGAATTGTATCCTTTGCCCCCATTCTAGACAAAACGTTACAGATAGAGAGAGCTTGAGTTATATCCTTTGCCCCCATTCTAGATAACAGGTTACAAACTGAAAGCATTTGAATGGTATCCCTTGCCCCCATTTTGGATAAAAAGGTTACAGACAGAGAGAAGTTGATTTATATCGTTTACTCCTCATTCTAGAAAAAGGTTACAGACAAAAAGTGTTTTAATTATATCCTTTGCCCCCATTCTAGAAAAAATGTTCTAGATAGAGAGAGGTAAAATGATATGCCTTGCCCCCATTCTGGAAAAAAGGCTACAACTAGATAGAATTTGATTTGTATCCCTTGCCCCCATTCTGGAAAAAAGGTTACAGCTAGATAGAATTTGATCTGTATCCCTTGCCCTCATTCTGGAAAAAAGGTTACAAATATAAATAGTTTGAATTTTACTCGTTGCCCCCATTCAAAACAAAAGGTTACAAATAGAAAGAGTTTGAATTGTATCCGTTGCCCCCATTCTGGACAAAGGATATAGACAGAAAGAGTTTGAATTGTATCCCTTGTCCCCATTCTGGATAAAAGGTTATGGATAGAGAGAATTTGAATTGTATACCTTGCCCCTATTCTAGACAAAGGTTATAGAGAAAAAGAGCTTGAATTGTATCCTTTGGCCTGATTTCAGACAAAAGGTTATAGATAAAGTGACTTTGTGTTGTATCTTTTACCCCCATTCTAGACAAAAAGAAACAGACTGAAAGAGTTTAAATTGTATCACTTGCCCTCATTCTAGACAAAAGGTTACAGACAGAGAGAATTTGATTTGTTTCCCTTGCCCCCATTTTGGAAAAGAGGTTACAAATATAAAGAGTAAGAATTGTATCCTTTACCTTTCTGGACAATAGTTACATATAGAAAGAGTTTGAATTGTATCACTTGTCCCCATTATGATCAAAAGGTTACATACAAAGAGAATTTGATTTGCGTCCCTTACCCCCATTCTAGAAAAAAGGTTACAAATAGAAAGAGTTTGAATTGTATCCCTTGCCCCCATTCTTGTCAAAAGGTTACGGACAAAGAGAATTTGAATTGTATCACTTGCCCTCATTCTGGACAAAGTTTACCAAAAAAAATACTATAAATTGTATCCTTTATGCCCATTCTAGACAAAAGGTTACAAGCAAAGTGAATTTGATTTGTATCCCTTGTCCTCATTTTGGACAAAAGGTTACAGATAGAAAGAGTTTGATTTGTATCCTTCACCCTCATTCTGGACAAAGCTTACAAATAGAAAGAGTTTGAATTGTATCCTTTGTCCCCATCGAGATAAAAGGTTATAGATAGAGATAGTTAAAATTGTATCCCTGGCCCTCATTTTAGACAAAAGGTTACAGACAGATAGAATTTGATCTGTATCCCTTGCCCCCATTTAGGAAAAAAGGTCATAAACAAAAAGAGTTTGAATTTTATCCATTTCTCCCATTCAAGATAAAATTTTACAAATATAAACAGTTTAAATTGTATCCTTTGCCCCCATGATGGACAAAGGAATATACAGAAAGAGTTTGAATTATATCCCTTGCCCCCATTTTGGACAAAAGGTTACAAATAGAGAGAATTTGAGTTGTATCTTTTTCGCTCATTTTGGATAAATGGCTATAAACTAAAAGAGTTTGATTTGTATCCTTTGCCCAATTCTGTATAAAAGTTATAGATTGAAAGAGTTTAAATTGTATCCTTTGCCCAATTTTGTATAAAGGTTATAAACTGAAACAGTTCGAATTGTATCCTTCGCCCTATTCTGGATAAAAGGTTACGGATAAAGAGAGTTTAAATTGTATTCCTTACCCCCATTCTGGACAAAAGGTTACAGATAGAAAGAGTTTGAATTGTATCCCTTACCCCATTCTAAAAGAAATGTTACAAGTAGAAAGAGTTCAAATTGTATCCTTCGCTCGCATTCTAGACAAAAGGTTACAAATAGAAAAAGTTTGAATTGCATCATTTGCCCCCATTCTGGATAAAGGTTACAGATAAAAAGAGTTTGAATTGTATCCCTTGCCCCCATTATAGTCAAAAGGTTACAAATAGAGAGAATTTGAATTGTATCACCTGCCCCCATTCTAGATAAAGGTTATAAACAGAAAGAGTTTGAATTGTATCCTTTGGCTTCATTTTGGACGAAAGATTATAGATAGAGAGAATTTAAAATATATACCTTGCCTCAATTCTGGAAAAAATTTACAAGCAGAAAGAGTTACAATTGTATCCGTTGCCCTATCCCGGACAAAGGTTACAGACAGAAAGAGTTTGAATTATATTCATTACCCGAATTCTGGTTAAAAGGTTATGGACAGAGAGAATTTGAATTTTATCACTTACCCCCATTATGGACAACGGTTGCAGATAGAAAGAATTTACCCCCATTCTGGACAAAAGGTTATAGAATGAAAGAGTTTGATTTATATCCTTTGCCCCATTCTTTACAAAGGTTAAAGACAAAAAGAGTGTGAATTGGGGTTTTTGAGTTGCATTCCTTACCCCCATTCTGGGAAAATGATACAGACAGAAAGAGTTTGAATTGTATCCCTTGCCCCCATTCTGGTAAAAAGGTTACAGATAGAGAAATTGAATTGTATTACATGCCCCCATTCTGGACAAAGGTTACAGACAAGGAGTTTGAATTGTATCCTTTGGATTTAATTTGGACAAAAGGTTACAAATAGAGAGAGTTTGAATTGTATCTTTTGCCCCCATTCTGGATAAAAGGTTACAAACAAAGATAATTTAATTTGTATCCATTGCCCCCATTCTGGAAAACATGTTAAAAGCATAAAGAGTTTGAATTGTATCCTCTACTACCATTCTGGGCAAAAGGTTACAAATAAAAAGAGTTTCAATTGTATCCTTTAACCCCATTCTGTACAAATGTTATAGACAAAAAAAATTTTGAATTTTATTACTTGCCTCCATTCTGAACAAAAGGTAACAAACAGATAGATTTTGGATTGTATCCTTTGCCCCATTAAAAAAAAGGCTATAGATAGAGAGAGTTTGAGTTTTTTTTTGCCCCCATTCTAGATAAAAGGTTACAGACTAAAAAAGTATGAATTGTATCCCTTGCTCCCATTCTGGACAAAAGGTTATAGGCTAAGAAAATTTGATTTGTATCGCTTGCTACCATTCTAGATAAATGTTATAGATAGAAAGATTTTGAATTATATACTTTGCCCCCATTTCGGATAAAAGGTTATAGACAGAGAGAATTTGATTTGTGTCCCATGCCGCAATTTGAAATAAAAGGTTACATATAGGGTTTGATTTGTATCATTTGCCCCTATTCTAAACAAAGGTTACAAACAAAAGGAGTTTGAATTGTATGCTTTGCACCAATTTTAGACAAAAGATTATAGATATAGAGAGTTTGAGTTGCATCTTTTACCCCCTAAAATGGATAAAAGGTTATAGACCGAAAGAGTTTGAATTGTGTCCCTTACCACCATTCTAGACAAGAGGTTACAAACAGAGTGAATTTGATCTATATCCCTTGCCCCCATTATGAAAAAAAGGTTACAAATAGAAAAAGTTTGAATTATATACTATGTTCCTATTCTGGACAAAATGTTACAAACAAAAAGAGTTTGAATTATATCCCTTGCCCCCATTCTAGACAAAGGTTATAGACAGAAAGAGTTTGAATTGTATCCTTTGGATTTATTTTGGACAAAAGGTTACAGATAGAGATACCTTGAGTTATATCTTTTCACCCCATTCTGGGCAAAAGTTGATAAACTGAAAGAGTTTTATTTGTATCCTTTACCCCATTCTGTATAAAGGTTACAGACGGAAAGAGTTTGACTTTTATCCTTTGCCCCCATTCTGGACAAAAGGTTACAAATAGAGAAAGTTTAAATTGTATTCCTCACCCCCATTCTGGATAAAAGGTTACGGACTGAAAGAGCTTGAATTGTATCCCTTGCCCCCATTTTGGATAAAAAGTTATAGAGAGAATTTGATTTGTATCCCTTACTGCAATTTTGGACAAATGTTACTGATAGAAAAAGCTTGAATTATAACCTTTGCCCCCATTCTAGACAAAAGGTTATAGACAGAGAGAGTTTGAATTATGTCATTTGCCCCCATTTTGGAGAAAAGGTTATAGATAGAGAGAGTTTAAGTTGTTTCTTTTACCCCCATTATAGATAAAAGGTTACAAACTGAAAGAGCTTAAATTGTTTCCCTTACCCCTATTTTGGATAAAAGGTTACAAAGAGAGAGAATTTGATTTGTATCCCTTACCCTATTCTAGAAAAAAGGTTACAAACAGATAGAGTCTGAACTGTATCCTTTGCCCATTCTGAATTAAGGTTACAGACAAAAAGAGTTCGAATTGTATCCTTTGCCCATTCTAAATTAAGGTTACAAAAAGAAAGAGTTTGAATTGTATCCCTTAGCCTTGTTCAGGTCAAAATGTTACGAACAGAGAGAATTTAAATTGTATCACTTACCCCCATTCTGGACAAAGGTTACTAATAGAAATAGTTTGAAATGCTCCTTTACTCCCATTCTTGATAAAAGGTTACAGACAAAGTAAATTTGATTTGTATCCCTTACCCCCATTTTAGACAAAAGGTTATAGATAGAAAGATTTTGATTTGTATCCTTTGCCCCCATTATGGATAAAGGTTATAGATAGAAAGAGTTCAGATTTTATCATTTGCACCCATTTTGGATAAAAGGTTATAGATAGAGAGAGTTAGAATTGTATTCCTTGCCCCTATTTTGGACAAAAGGTTACTGACAACAAGAATTTGATCTGTATCCCTTGCCCCCATTCTAGAAAAAATGTTATAAATAGAAAGGGTTTGACTTGTATCCTTTATGTCCATTTTGGATAAAAGGTTATAGATAGCGAGAGTTTGAGTTGCATTTTCTTACCCCAATTCTAGATAAAAGGTTACCAGCTGAAAGAGTTTATATTGTATCCCTTGCCCCCATTTTGGACAAAAGCTTACAAACAAAGTAAATTTGATTTGTATCTCATGCTGCCTTTCTGGATAAACGTTACTGACAGAAAGAGTTTAGATTGTAACCTTTGTCCCCATTTTGGATAAAAGGTTACAAACATAGAGAATTTGGGTTGTGTCCCTAGCCCCCATTTTGGACAAAAGGTTATAGACAAAAAGGGTTTAATTTGTATCTTTTGTCCCGATTCTAAACAAGGGTTACAGACAGAAAGAGTTTGAATTTTATCATTTGCCCCCATTTTGGACAAAAGGTTACAGATAGAGAGAGTTTGAGTTATTTCTTTTACAACAATTATGGATAAAAGGTTATAGACTTAAAGAGTTTAAATTGTATCCCTTACCCCCATTCTGTATAAAAGGTTACAGACAGAGTGAATTTAATTTGTATCCCTTGCCCCTACTTTAGAAGAAAGGTTACAAACAGAAAGAGTTTGAATTGTATTTTTTATCCCCATTCTAGATAAAAGGTTACTAACTGAAAGAGTTTGAATTGTATCCCTTCCCTCCATTTTGGATGAAAGGTTACTAACTGAAAGAGTTTGAATTGTATCCCTTCCTTCCATTTTAGACGAAAGGTTACAAACAGAGAGAATTTGATTTGTATCCCTTGCTAACATTCTGGACAAATGGTACTGACAAAAAAAGTTTAAATTGTAACCTTTGCCCCCATTTTGGACAAAAGGTTACAGACAGAGAGAATTTGATTTATGTCCTTAGGCCCAATTTTGGACAAAAGGTTACAGATACAAAGGGTTTGATTTGTATCCTTTACCCCAATTCTGGACAATGGTTACAGACAAAAATATTTTGAATTGTATCCTTTACACTAATTTTAGACAATAGGTTACAGATATAAAGAGTTTGTGTTGCATCTTTTGCCCCTGATATAGATAAAAGGTTACAAAATGAAAGGGTTTGAATTGTGTCCCTTGCTCCCATTCCGGACAAAAGGTTACAGATAGAGAGAATTTGATTTATGTCCTTAGGCCCAATTTTGGACAAAAGGTTACAGATATAAAGGGTTTGATTTGTATCCTTTACCCCCATTCTGGACAATGGTTACAGACAAAAATATTTTGAATTGTATCCTTTAGACTAATTTTGGACAATAGGTTACAGATATAAAGAGTTTGTGTTGCATCTTTTGCCCCTGATATAGATAAAAGGTTACAAAATGAACGGGTTTGAATTGTGTCCCTTGCTCCCATTCCGGACAAAAGGTTACAGATAGAGTGAATTTGATCTATATCCGTTGCCCCCATTCTGGAAAAAAGGTTACAAATAGAAATAGTTTGAATTATATATTATGTTCCCATTCTGGATAAAAGGTTACAAATAGAAAGAGTTTGAATTATATCCTTTGCCCCGGTTCTGGGTTAAGGTTACAGACAGAAAGAGTTTGAATTGTATCCCTTGCCCCCATTCTGCTCAAAAGGTTATAGACAGAGAGAATTTGAATTATATTACTTGCCTACATTCTTGACAAAGGTTAGAGACAGATAGAGTTTGAATTGTATCATTTGCCCTCATTCTGGACAAAAGGTTATAGACAGAGAATTCGTTTATATAACTTGCGCCTATTGTGGACAAAGGTTACAGACAAAAAGAATTTGAATTATATCATTTTCCCTCATTTTCGATAAAAGGTTATAGATGTAGAGAGTTTCAGATTTATTTTTTGCCCCCATTATGGATAAAAGGTTATTGACTGAAACAGTTTAAATTGTATCCCTTGCCCCCATTCTGGAAAAA
The DNA here is from genome assembly GCA_025762735.1 of Platanus orientalis. NCBI lineage: Eukaryota > Viridiplantae > Streptophyta > Magnoliopsida > Proteales > Platanaceae > Platanus > Platanus orientalis. Next base: position 3,367 of record JAOXJP010090191.1, on the reverse strand, counting down.
ATGTTACAGATAGAGAGAATTAGAATTGTATAACTTGTCCCCATTCTGGACAAAGGTTACAGATAGAAAAAGTTTGAATTGTATCATTTGACTTCATTTTGGATAAAAGGTTACAGATTGATTGACTTGAAATTGTATTTTTTGCTCTCATTCTGGACAAAAGGTTACAGACCAAAAGAGTTTGATTTATATCCTTTACCCCATTCTGTACAAAGGTTACTAAAAGAAGGAATTTGAATTATATCCTTTGCCCCATTCTATACAAAGGTTACTAAAAGAAAGAGTTTGAGTTATATCCTTCGCCCCCATTTTGCACAAAAGGTTACAGTTAGAGAGTTAGGATTGTATTCCTTACCCCCATTCTGGATAAACAGTTACTGATATAAAGAATTTGATTTTCATCCCAAACCCCATTCTTGAAAAAGGGTTACAATTAGAAAGAGTTTGAATTGTATCCTCTGCCCCCATTTGGGACAAAGGTTATAGAGAGAGTTTGAATTATATCCCTTGCCCCCATTCTGGTCAAAAGATTATGGACAAAGAGAATTCAAATTGTAGCACTTGCATCCATTCTAGACAAAGGTTGTCAGGAGTAAAAGTTTAAATTTTATCCTTTGGCTTTATTTTGGACAAAAGGTTATAGATAAAGAGACTTTGAGTTGTATGTTTTTCCCCATTATGAGCAAAAGGTTATAGATTGAAAGAGTTTGATTTGTATCCTTTGCCCCTTTTTGTATAAAGGTTATAGGCATAAAGAGTTTGAATTATATCCTTTGACCCCATTCTAAAAAAAGGTTACAGGCAGAAGGAGTTTGAATTGTGTTCCTTGCCCCCAATCTGGTGAAAAGGTTACAGACACAGAGAATTTGAACTGTATCACTTACCCCCATTCTGGACAAAGGTTGTAAATAGAAAGAGTTTAAATTTTATCCCTTGGTTTCATTTTGGACAAAAGGTTACAGATAGAGACTTTGAATTATAACTTTTACCCCCATTATGGACAAAAGGTTATAAACTGAAATTTTGACTTGTATTCTTCGCCTCATTCTGTACAAAGGTTACAGACAAAAAGAGTTTGAATTGTATCCTTTTCCCCCATTCTAGATAAAAGGTTATAGATAGAGAGAGTTTAAATTGTATTTGTTACCCCCATTCTAGAAAAAGGTGATAGACAAAGAGTTTGAATTATTTCACTTGCCCCATTTTGGACAAAGGTTATAGATAGAAAGAGTTTGAATTATATTCTTAGGCTTTATTTTCGACGAAACGTTATAGATATAGAGACTTTGAGTTGTATCTTTTACCCTCATTGTAGACAAAAAGTAATAGACTGAAAGAGGTTTATTTGTATCCTTTGCCCCATTATGTGCAAAGGTTACAGACAAAACGATTTTGAATTGTATCCTTTACCCCCATTTCGGACTAAAGGTTATAGATAAAGAGATTTGAATTGTATTCCTTACCCCCATTCTGGATAAAAGGTTATAGATGGAGAAAATTTGATTTGTATCCCTTGCCGCTATTTAAAAAAAAGGTTACAAACAGAAAAACTTTGTATTATATCCTTTGCTCCCATTCTAGATAAAAGGTTACAAATAGATAGAGTTTAAATTATATCATTTTCCCCAATTCTGGCAAAGTTTACCGATAGAAAGAACTTGAATGGTATCCCTTGCCCCCATTCTAGAAAAATGTTACAAACAGAAAGAGTTTGAATAGTATTTTTTTGACTCATTTTGGATAAAAGATTATAGATAAAGAGACTTTGAGTTGTTTCGTTTACCCTTATTCTGGACAAAAGGTTACAGACAAAAAGAGTTTGATTTTTATCCTTTACCCCATTTAGTTCAAAGGTTACAAAAAGAAAGACTTTGGATTGTATCCTTTGCCCCCATTTTAGATAAAATGTTACAAACAGAGAGAATTTGGTTTGTATCCCTTGCCCCCATTCTAGAAATAAAGGTTACAAGCAGAAAGAGTTTGAATTGTATCATTTGCTCCCATTCTGGACAAATGGTTACAAATAGAAAAAGTTTCAATTATATGCTTTGACCCCATTCTATACAAAGGTAACAGACAAAAAAAAGTTGCATTGTATCACTTTACCCCCATTTTGGATAAAAGGCTTTAGATAAAGAGAGTTGAAGTTGTATTTTTTGGGCCCGTTCTGGATAAAAGGTTACAGACTAAAAAAGTTTGAATTATATCCCTTGCCGCCATTTTGGACAAAAGGTTATAGGTAGAGAGAATTTGATTTATATCCCTTGTCATGATTCTAGACAAACATTATAGACAAAGAATTTGAACTGTATACTTTGCCTCCATTGTAAACAAAAGGTTACAGACATAGAGAATTTGATTTGTGTTCCTTGCCCCAATTTTGGATAAAAGGTTATAGATAGAAAGGGTTTGATTTGTATGCTTTGCCCCCATTTTGAATAAAGGTTATAGATAGAAAGAGTTGAATTGTATCCTTGACCCCAATTTTAGACAAAAGGTTACTGATATAGAGTTTGAGTTTCTTCTTTTGCCCCTATTATGGATAAAAGGTTACAAATGAAAGAGTTTGAATTGTGTCCCTTGCCCCCATTCTGGACAAAAGGTTACAGATAGAGTGAATTTGATCTGTATCCCTTGCCCCCATTTTAGAAAAAAAAAAGTTACAAATAGAAAGAGCTTGAATTGTATACTGTGCTCGTATTTTGGACAAAAGGTTACAAATAGAAAGAGTTTGAATTGTATCATTTGCCCCCATTCTGGACAAAGGTTATAGACAGAAAGAGTTTGAAGTATATCCTTTGCCCCTATTATGGATAATGGTTACAGATAGAAAGAATTTGAATTGTATCATTTGCCCTCATTCCAAACAAAAGATTACAGATAGAGAGAATTTGTTTGTATATCTTGCCCCCATTTTGGACAAAGGTTAGAGATAGAAAAATTTTGAATTATATCCCTTTCCCCCATTTTGGACAAAAGATTACAGATATAGAGAGTTTGAGATATGTTTTTTGCTCTGATTACAGATAAAAGGTTATAGATTGAAAGTGTTTGAATTGTATCCCTTGCCCCCATTCTAGAAAAAATGTTACAGATAGAGAGAATTTGGTTTGTATCCCTTGCCCCCTTTCTGGAAAAAAGGTTACAAGCCAAAAGAGTTTGAATTGTATCCTTTTCTCCCACTCTGGACAAAAGGTTACAAATAGAAAGAGTTTCAATTATATGCTTTTGACCCCATTCTGTACAAAGGTAATAGACAGAAAAAAGTTGTATTGTATCACTTTACCCCCATTTTGGACAAAAGGCTACAGATAAAGATAATTTAAGTTGTATTTTTTGGTCCCATTCTAGATAAAAGGTTATAGAC
>JAOXJP010090180.1:0-14705 GCA_025762735.1 Platanus orientalis | reverse complement strand
GCAATGTGCTCATGCCATGCCTAATCTACCACTCCATGTATTTTACAGATTATGGAATTGACAATATACATCAACAAAAGTTATCTACATCACAACTCGCCACTCAGACATGTGCATTCCTCTTATCTTGGTAGACAACAGATCGACATTGAATATCTGTACCAAGGATACATTAGACACATTGGGAGTTTCACTAGACTATGTGAAACCCAGCCCATGTAACATAAGGGTTTTCTCAAATTTTATCAGTCGCGGCGAAGGAGAAGTGTTCATTCCCTTAGTGATAGAAGAGAGAATGTTCCAAGTTCAGTTTCAAGTATTGAGCATACCATCCTCCACCATGTTATTGGGAGGATCGTGGATTCATCAAGTAGGCACCGTACCATCTACTCTCCATTAGAAAGTCAAGTTCATCATGAATGATGAAGTCATCACTGAATCAGTAGTTATAGATGTCATCACAATTACAGGGTAGGAAATATTGAGAGTTCGAAGTTTGTAAGCACCAAACACTTTCACCTCATACTAGTTCAAGGTTGTACACACAAAAGAAGAAGCAGAAAAATTGAAGAGGAAGGTTGAAATACTTCCACCTAAGTTCAACATGATGGCTAAGATGAAGTTCGATCCGAACAAAGGCCTAGGCAAGCACTCTTAAGGAAGAAAGACCCCGATTAAGGTTGTTAGAGTGCCATACAATGTAAGATAGGGTTCAAACCATTGATCCAACATCTTCTCAGGAAGAACATGAAGAAGAAAGCTGACCATAAGGTCGCACAACATTTTGTACACGCTTCTGGATCACCAAAGACTTGTACCCACTATCAACTGAAACACCAATTCCAATAGTAATGTCTAATCCTAGTATAGGATACATTCCAATGGAACCAATCGTCATTCCCCTCCAATCAACAGTCAGCATTCTACTTACCATCTCAAGGCTGCTCCTTATATCCATTTATCTAGCTCTACGCCGTCCGTCCCTGAGGTCGGGGAAAGTTCAAACCCTAATACCTCAGAATATAGGGAGGACAATCTAGCTCCTCTAAGTCTACTCTCTCTCCTAGGTGATGTCATGAAAACACTGCAAGTAGTTATTGCAAGTGGAGAGTTAGACATAGATGAGCTTGACCCTGACCAGGTCAGCATGCGGGAGACATGGGTACCTACGGAAGCCACAGAGTAAATCCGACAAGCCAGCTTCATAGCAGTAGAGGATGAGGACCAGGTGATGGATTGATTGATCTAGAAAAGAGGCCAAGAAGAGCCAATTATTCTTTACTCCAGTTTTTTTGTTTTCAAAAAGCTTTTAGTTTCCTCTTTGCACTCTTTTTGTATAAGAACTACATAGACTTGATCCCTAATGACTCATGAATCGTCGAAGCACTCAACCAATGCACATGTAAGGGGTACATAGGAAACCTGAGACATAACTTTTTGCCTAGTCACTTTTTGAGAAAAAAGTCTTTTTGTTTCCTTGTAGTCAAAGAACTACGTGGGACTTGGTCTTAACAGACCAATGTTTTCAAAAGCACTTATGCTAAAAGTCAAGTATGTAAGCGACCTGAGAAGTAACTTCAGGCTTAGTTGCTTTTCAAAAAAACAAATTTGGTCCACTCTAAGACCAGAACTACGCATGACTTGATCCTGGTTGAATAAGTTTTCTCAAGCTTGTGATCAGCGCAAACATCAGGTATGTAGGCAACTTGGAGTCTGATTCCAAGTCTAGTTGCTTTCTCGGGTATTAAATCCTCTTTTCATGAAAATAAATACTAAAAGAAACATTTCTTTCAAAACAGGAGCAAGAAGAATGGAATGATGAAGAGGTAATGCCAAAAGAAGTGATCGAGGCCTTCGAATGCCAAGAGAACCGAAACCTTCTATCGGTAGATGACCTCCAAAAAGTCAATCTTTAGTTAGAAACCATGCCTAGAGTTGTGAAAATTGGGACCCCCAACACTTCAAATCTGGGGCATGCCCTGTTAAAATTGCTCAAAGAATACATAGACATTTTTGCATGGACTTGTGCAGACATGCCTTGTCTAGATACAAACCTTGTCACCTATAAGCTTCCCACTAACCCAGACATTCATCTCATCAAGCAAAAGCCTAGGCATCTACAACTAGAATGGTCCTTAGCCCTTAAAGAAAAAATCTAAAAACAATTAGATGCAAGTTTTCTATTAACTGTCCAACACACTTAATGGTTAGCCAACATCATCCATGTACCCAAGAAGGATGGCAAGGTCTGAATGTGCAAAAATTACAAAGAACCTAAACAAAGCTAGTCCCAAAGATTACTTTCCCCTAACCCACATAGATGTGCTTATAGGTAGTACTATCGAACACGAGATGATGTCCTTCATGGACAGATTTTCAAGCTACAACCAAATCAAGATGTCAGTAGAAGACCGAGAAAAGACTACTTTCACAAGCCTTTGGGGCACATTCTGCTACAAAGTAATTTCCTTCAGTAAAAAGAATGTAGGGGCAACATATCAAAGGGCCATGATTGCCCTCTTTCATGACATGATTAACAGAGAAGTGAAAGTCTATGTTGAAGACATGATAATCAAATCCCATTACAAAGAAGATCATCGGACACATCTACGGAAGTTGTTTGTCAGACTTCATACTGAAATTGAACCCAAACAAGTGCATCTTTGGAGCCTCCCATGGTAAATTATTAGTCTTCATCATTAGTGAAAGAGGCACAGAAGTTGACCCTTCTAAAGCAAAAGCGATCACCGAAATGCCTACACCACAGATAAAGAAAGATGTACGCATCTTCTTAGGCCATGTCCAATACATCAGTCTCTTCATTACCAAGCTCACTCCCATCTGTGAGCCCTTGTTCAAGCTATTGAGGAAGAATGTTCTAACCCAATGGAACAAAAATTGTCAAGCTGCCTTCGATAAGATCAAGAACTATCTGATAAGGCCACCTGTGTTGGTCTCTCCAGAGCCAAACCACCCATTGATCCAATATTTGACTGTACATGACTGCTCAATGGGATGTGTACTAGGATAGCATGATAAGACAGGGAAAAAGGACCAGGCTATCTACTATTTCAGTAAGTGTTTTGTAGACTATGAAACTAGATACACCCCTCTTGAGAAGACCTGACTCTCTCTAGTCTACATCACCAAAAGGCTTCGGCAATACTTCCTTTTATACAAAGTATTATTTATTTCTCGGATAAATCCCATCAAGTATTTATTCAAGAAACTAGCAACCATAGGAAGAACTGCCTGACGGCTCATGATGCTATCCGAGTTTGACATCACCTATGTCTCACAGAAAGCTATCAAGGAGCAAGCCATAGCCGATTTCTTAGTAGATGCACCAGCAGACGAACCTTCATCCTTGAAATTTGACTTCCCAGATGAATAGATACTTTGTGTTAAAGTTGAATCAAGCAAGATTTCTAGATGGAAGATGTGTTTTGATGGAGTCGTCAACCAGTTAGGCTACGGGATTGGAGCCATGCTCATTTCCCCTATAAGTGCCCTCATTCCAATCACCGTAAGGCTACACTTCTTGTGCACCAACAATATAGCTGAGTATGAAGCTTGCATCATCGGTCTAAAGGCAACAATTAACCTAGGCATCAATGAATTGGAAGTCTATGGAGACTCAACACTTATCATCTTCCAAGCAATCGGAGATTGCTTCATCCGAGAGGAGAAGTTCTTAGACTACCATGAATCTCTACAGATCCTATCCAAGAGCTTTGAATATCTAACCTTCAACTATATTGGCAGAAGAAGGAATAGCTTTACAGATGCTTTGGCCTCATTAGCTTCAATGATTGACATCCCTTAAGTGGTAGACATGACATCAATTGAGATTGAGTAGAGAAATGAGCCAGCTTATTGCTTTCAAATTACAACTACTGATTTGAATAGGGAGCTGTGGTTCCTCGACATTAAGAATTATCTAAAAGATTAGACTCTTCCATCTATGGCCTTTAAGAATGATCAACGTACTCTGTGGAGATTAGCTACTCAATTTGTATTACATGGCGGGACCTTGTACAAGAAATCCCCTTATCATGTTCTCTTGAGATGTGTAAATGAAGTTGAGGCCTCTACTATTATTGAAGATATCAATGGAAGAGAGTGCGGCCCACACATGAATGGGCTCATGCTTGCCAAAAAGGTTCTTCGACTGGGCTACTACTACTCAACTATGGAATTAGATTGTTGTCAACATGTAAAGAAGTGCCACACTTTCTAGTCTTATGCCAACATTATAAAAGCACTAGCCTCTGAATTACATAACCTGACTACTCCTTGGCCATTTGTGGGGAATTGATGTGGTAGGACCTATGCCTCAAAAGGCCACCAATGGACATCTGTACATCATTGTGGCTATTGACTATTTTACCAAATGGGTCAAAGTCATGTCTCTAGCAGCAATCACAATAAAGAACACAACCAGATTCATATGGAGAGACATCATCTGCATATATGGTGTTCCCAGTAAAATCCTCATTAACAATGCAACTAATTTTTTTAGAAAAGATCTTGAACTACTTTGCAAGAAGTGTAAGATACACCACGATCAACCCTCTCCATATAGACCATAGATGAATAGAGCAATAGAAGCAACCAACAAGAATCTCAAGATGATCTTACAGAAAATGACTGCTAATCACTCCAACTGGTGTGAAATGTTTCCATATGCACTTATGACCTACAAAACTTTAATTCGCACTTCAATAGGGGAAACCCCCTATTCATTATTAGTCTATAGCATGGAGGCAGTGCTACCAATTGAAGTTAAAATTCTAAGTCTCCGAGTCCTAGCTGAGGCAAAGATTCTAGAATCAGCATGGGCACAGGTTTGGCATGATCATTTGAACCTTATTGATGAGAAGAGACTGTAGGCAATGAGCAATGGGTAAGCCTATCAGATGCGCATACCCACAACATTCAACAAACGGTTCAGGCCTAGAGATGTCGAGGAATGAGACATAGTTCTCAAGAAGGTCCTTCCACATGAGCAAACACCATGGGGGCAACATCGGTTGAACTATGAAGGACCCTTTGTTGTCAAACAAAAGCTGTTTGGTGGGGCACTACTATTGGGATGCATGGACGAGGAAGACTTCCCAAGATTTGTAAACTTGGACCAAGTTAAAAGGTTCTTTGCTTGACTACTATAAAGCTGACTTCTGTAAGAAAGCATGAAATGAGAAGACCTTGAATGGACTTTTTACTGAAATATCTTCCTACCTATTCACTTTTGCACCTCCAAAGTCATATTCGTCTCTACAAATCCACAACAGAAGAATCAATGGTGCAAACAAAAAACAAAGGAAAAAAAAAAAGAGTGAAAAGAAAAGAAAAAGAAAGGCACAAAAAAAAAACCAAAAAAAAGAGAGCTTATACAGAACCATGATTTTCTTCAAAACACACAAAGATTTTGTAGAGAACCATAATTTTCTTCAATGCGAAAACATCTTATACAAAACCATGATTCTCTTCAAAACACATATATTTTGTGGAGAACCATGATTTTCTTCAATGAAAGGACATTTTATATAGAACCATGATTTTCTTCAAATATGGAAATCTTGTACATAACCATAATCTTATTCAAGAAATGGGCATTTTGTAGAGAACCGTAATTGTTAATCTGCAATAAGCCTCTACTCATAGGCCATTCACATTTAGATTTTCTATCTCCTGTCAAACTTTACCTACTCAAAGGCAAACCTTAAAGTCTTCAATGAGTCATTCATTCAGCAAAACAACTGTTCAAGCATCTTAATACTTTAAGAAATTCAAAACAAAAGTCAGCAATACACAAGTCAAGCATTCAATCAACCTAGAACAAGAGCATACACCTCATCCTATCACCTCCCCAAAGCCCACACCTATCTGAGGATAGGGGCAAAAAAGGGATAGAAACAAAAATTATAAAGCTCAGAGTGAAAACCAGAAATGGCATTCTGAAGCACTCCTGGAAAACATGGGTAAAAAAGAAACAAAAAAAAGAAAAGAAACGTTGAAAAGCTCAGAGTGAAAACTGAAAACGGCACTCCGATCTAGTCTTGGTAAACAGGGGCAAAAAAGGGACAAAATTAAGTCAATCCCTAGGGGGAAAACCAGAAATGGCACCCTAAGTCAAAGTCAAGTAAATCAAGTCATGAGCACTCATCATCAGAGACCATCTTAAGACAAAGTAAGAATAAAGACCTCAAACATAGGCTTGTAACTTCAATCTCCCAATAGAAACACATTCAATACCTAAAACTTGCAAACCTTTCATACCTTGCCCGGACTAGGCATGATGTCATCACCATATGAAAATATGACCCTATGTATTCAAGAGCAATGCAATGGGTCATTCTTAATGTTTAAAAAACCCTGAGGGGCCCATTTATTCAAAATTCAATGAAAGATTTTTGGAAAATGAATTTCCAAAACCTCTTTCAAAAAGCAAATGCAAATGCAAAAGTTAGCCAATTTAGGCCTCGAAACTTAATCATTAGTCAATTAGCATTGTCAACCTTTCAAAGCATCTTCAGTCTTACTACAAAAGTCTTCTATGCCCCTATCGATAAGGAGAAAATTAACAACAAACAGAGATAAAGCATCATCTCTAGCAAAATGTTATTCACAGCTCAGCTAAGGGCCATTCGTGGCTAAGCAAAGTTTGAGATGAAACATCATCTCCTTAAGAAAATTAAGACGATGTGTCACCTCCCATCAATAGTGATTAAAGATGACCTGTCACCTCCTAATAAAAATCAAAATGAAGTATTATCCCCGGAAGAGCACCATTCACAGCAAAGAAAAACCTGAGATGATACATCATCTCCACAAGAAAAATGGAGATGATGTGTCATCTCCTATCAATAGTGATTGGGGATGACTTGTCACCTTCCAATAAAAATTGAGATGAAGCATCATCTCCAGTAAAATGCCATTCATGGCCAAGAAAAACTAGAGATAAGTGAAGATTGAGGTGTCACCCTTAGCAAGAAAGATTCGGGCTGTGGCCCCTGATCAATGGAAACATGGGCATAGGCCCCCAAGCAATGAAATTGGGCCGTGGCCCCTAATCAATGGAAATAGGGGCATGGGCCCCCAAGCAATGAAATTGAGCCGTGGCTCCTAATCAATGGAAATATAGGGGTGGGCCCCTAGTCAATAAGATCGGGCCATGCCCCCTGAGCAATAAAATTGGGTCGTGGCCCCTGAACAATAAAATTGGGCCATGGCCCCTGAACAATGGATTTAGGCCGAGGCCCCTAAGTAATGAATTTTGGCCAATGCCTCGAGCAATGGATTTGGGCCAAGGCCCTTGAGTAATGAATTTGGGCTAAGGCCCTTGAGCAATGGATTTGGGTTGAGGCCCCTTAGCAATGGATTTAGGCCAAGGCCCCTAAACAATGGATTTAGGCTAAGGCCCTAGAGCAATGAATTTGGGCCAATGCCTTTGAGCAATGGATTTGGGCTAAGGCCCTTGAGTAAAAAAACGTGGGCAACCACCGCTCAAGGAATTCGGGCCTTGGCCTCCTAGCAAATGAATTGGGCCTTGGCCCCTCAACAATGAATTGGGCCTCATTCCCTCTACAAATAAATGTAGGCTACTGCTCCTTATGGAAATTAGGTCTTAACCCCTCAGCAGTGAAATTGGGTTTAGCCTCCTTCAAAGTGGCATCGATCTCCAAAAGTCCCTATAACTTTGAAGCAAGCCTTGTAAATCCCCCAACATGAACTAATAGGCTCTTAAAACCTTCAGTCCACTCCATTGGTAAAGCAACTCAGTGATAAGCCACCACCCTCAGCAAAAGTCCATTCTTATGGCAAGTTCATGAAACCTGAAGTCCACTCCTTTGGCAAAGTAATTCGGTGATAAGTCACCACCTCAGTAAAAGTCCATTCTTATGGGAAACACTTGGAACCTGAATCCCGCTCTGTCAACAAAGCAACTCAGCAAAAGTCATTTTTTATGACAAGCAATTAAAACCTGAAGTCCACTCCATCGGTAAAGCAATTTGGTGATAAGTCATCACCCTTAGCAAAGCCTATTCTTATGGCAATGTTTGATCGAAAATGATGCATCAATCATTTTTGACCTTGAGACCAGGCCGGGTAAAGGTTCATTGAAGACTCCACCTCACAGAAATGGCCCAACTTTGACATCACAGATTGCTTATTAGGTATAGGCAAATGTCGATCATCACTCCATTGCCTACGTAACATGACAAAACATAGATACATAGCACCAATCCTTATGTTCTCCATAGCTTTTGAAGTTAAGACTAAAAATTTTCTGATATGCTCTACTCAGGCCTCTGCAGGTTCGGTGAGGAACTCTAGGTTACCTCACCAGAAATGGCTGAAACCGTTGACATGACAGATTGCTTTTCGGGTATAGGCAAATGTCGACATCATTCCATAGCCTATGTATCATGACAACCACCTTTGGAAATTGGTAGAAATAAGTATGTAGCATTGATCCTTTGTGATCCCCATGGCTTTCAGAATAACCCTAAAAACTTCTTAACATACCCTAACTAGGCCACTGCAGGTTCAATGGGGGACTCTAGGTTACCTCACCAGAAATGGCTTAAACTGTTGACATAACAGATTGTCTACCTGGGTATAGACAGATGTGAACATCGATCCATAGCCTATATACCATGACAATCATCTTTGAAAATTGATTGAAACAAATATATAGCACCGATTCCTCGAAATCTCCATGGCTTTCTGAGTAAGCCCAAAAACTTCCTGACATACCCCACGCAGGTCACGTAGGTTCACTAAGTCGTGTCTGTCCCCGACATTGTAAAAAGGCCTTCACAGATAAACCGTCTTTCTGGGGTGTAGGTAGGCATCATCACTTCATAGCCTGCATATTATGTTAGCCATGTTTACAGATTGGATGGTTGAAACAGATGCGTAGCACTGGTCTCTCGACATCCCATGGCTATCGAAACAAGCCCAAAAAGTTTCCACAAGCCCTATTGGTAATCCCTAAATCACGAACAAATTGCCGCGTAGCATCTTGGTTATTCGGATATAGTTGAATGTTACACTTCGATTCATAGTCCATGTATCATCTTAGCGCTAATACTGTTAGGGAGTTATGGATGATGTGTAGTATTGGGTTCCTTGTTATCACAACCTCCATAGCTTCTGGAGAGAGTGCAACATCTGCAGTCCTGGTTGGTCCTCTACCTACCTTTTGTCAAAGTTGAGACAATTGTAGGGTATAACCCATCTATGATATCTATTTATGGAGATGTAAATACACATCACAATTCAATCCATAAAGTCTATGAAATTCCTAAGGCCATAGTGGGACGGGTATCATGATTGAAGACTGTAGGAAAAGGGTTACTTGTGAGAAAAACCCACCACAGCTTATTGGGAAAGAGCTCATAATATTTTATCTGCACATCTGACCAAGCCACCCTTCCAGTTCAAATTTTAGCATAGCCTAGTCCATACTTTTGAATGGTTTACTCACATCGATCATTCCAGTTAGTACTTTATTTGTTGCATGATTTACTAACGGCCACCTCGTGACATTATCCGGCATTAGACAATAGGAAATGTCACACTTCGATCCATAAAGTTTATGGAATGCTAGCTTTTAGCCATAATGTTTTGCTATTCATAGTCTAAGCAGTTATCAAGCTTGAGTAATATTTCTATAGCATGGGTTACTAGTAAAAAACCCTTCTATAGCTTCTTGGGAAAGAGCGTACCAGCATTTCTTTGTAAGTTCTAATGGTTACCGCTCAACAAACTAACCTGTTAGCACCAACCTTAGTGACACTTGCTTATTGGGACATAAGCATTGTGTTACATTCACCTCCAAATGTTGTGTGTTATACCTGTTTTAGCAAAGACTGGGTTGCTATCACCCAGGCAAGACACAACACCCAATCCTAACAGATTCCGCCCCGACTTTCAGATAGAGTCATATAAATTCTCCCTTGCACATCCCCCCTTCTTGATAATGTTTAAGTGAGATGAAAATATTGTCAGGGATCAATCCATATCCTAAGTAACCATCCCTTTATGGATATGTAGCACTGACCCTCCAAGGTCCCATAGCTTTTCTAGAGAGAGCTCACAAAATCTCTCCATGAGTCCCATAAAATACAACATTCGTCTAAGTGAACGGGTAGGTTGACTCAACCTGGTCGCACTGACGTAGCAGCCACGACTCAAGCCTTGTTTGCTAGGTAAACTTAGGGTATCTGATACACTTGGAGATCACAAGCATATAGTCTACCTTACTATGATTATAGGAAAGCTAAAAGAGGCATTTGCAATGAAGGGATTCTTAAAGTATATCTATGGAATGGTTTGGCTTGAAGCTGGGTTTCATTTGACTTTCACAAGCCTAACACCTGAAATTCATCCTAACGCTTGAATACAGGGCCTATAGAGGTGCCTAAGCACGTGGATGAATTTCAAGATGTCAGCTGCCTATGTATAAGCTTTAGAGAAGGTTAGGGTTAACTAGGGTGGGTCCTAGATCCCAACGTCTATATTTCTTACCAATGCCTGAATTTTAACTGATTAAAAATCAAGCATTAGGTTTGAATAGTCTGTACTCCGGATGGCATATCTCTCTCCACAAAATTCTAAATTGAGCATGGTCGGTCAATTTAGAAATCTGAGAGAGAGAGAGATCTTTCCAACCATATATAATAAGCCTATACTTGGCTTGATGCCTATTTGTTAAACTGACGTCTGTTTGTGCTGTCAATGCCTATTTTTTAATCTGTCAAAAAACAGGCATTGGGTTTGACCAATCTATACTCCGGAGGGCATATCTCTCTCCACAAAATTCTGATTTGAGCATGGTCGATCAATTTGAAAAGCTAAGAGAGATATATTTCTAACCAAATATAATAAGCCTATACTTTTCTAATGCCTATTTGTTAAACTGATGCCTGTTTGTCCAACGCCTATTTTTTAATTCCCTTAAAAAATAGGCATTAGGCTTGGAACCAAAATCCAGCAGCCTTATGTTGGCCATTTAGACCCTTTAGGGGTGTTTAAAAATTCTAAAATTTGGCATGCTAGTAGGCAGTAAATATAATGCAAAATTCAAACAAAAATTGATAAATATTCCCCAAAAATAGGTCTCAAAAGACCCATTTTTGAGGGTCTCTTTGGGGGCAATGTTGAGGCCTTCCACATCTGATAAATTTATTAAATTAAATACACAACCTTGTACATATGCCTAGTATAACATAGTAAAATTTGGGCTCAAGAGGCTCTCTACAACAATCATAAGAAAATCATCATTGAAATCAGTAAAAATAGGAGTAAGTAGAGGCTTAACAGCCTCCACCATGTACCTGAATTGGAGCAGTGCTCCAACATGAATTAGACAGCATAACAGCATACAATTTGTCATATATTGAAAGAGGAGAGTGAATTTAAACAAGGTTTAGGCTTACCTTGCCAAGGATTGAAGTGGACTTAAGCTTTTTCTCTTCTTCTTCCTCTTTTCCTCTTACGATTTTGAGTTTTTTGTGACTAACCTTAATGAGCAAGAATTTGGGGCTATTTTTACCCCCAAAATCATTCAATGGATGGTTGAGATTGAGGGTAAGGGTTGCTAGATGGAGGTCTAGGATGATCTCTATCCTAATTTAGGTGGAGGGTTAGGATTAAACCTAGGTGAAGGGTAGGGATTAATTTAGGCTAAGGGGCATGGACGGGTGACTTGGCTACATGGAGGGAAAGATTAGGTTTATGTTTGTTGAGTAAATGGTGAGATAAGAGCTATCCTATTGAGGCTGGATGGAGATAGAAATGTGGGTGACATGGGAGATGCCTTTCAGTAAAATCCTATTGGTTGCAAACCTAAAGCGGGATGCATGGGATGCCAAATCGAGGGCTATGAGGGGTTCTATGGGGGTTTGAATTTCAAGATTCATATCCAAGGGAGGGGGGTGAGTAATTTTGTGGGAAGATGTCAATCCAAGGGTTTCCAAAAATGGGCTTAAGGTGTGAATGCATTAAATGCAAAATATCTTGATTTTTAGTTCATTTAAATAATATCTGTTTTTTAACTTTTTTAACCCTTTCTCTGCCGTCACTCTTCGTGAGCTTTTGATCTCAGAAGTTGTCCTAGTCAATGTTAATTTCAGAGGCCACAGATGCTCCAATTGCATTAGTCTAGTCAAAACCAAATTACGAAAAGGGTAAGGGGTGAAATTAGGGTTTTTTTACCAGAAAAGCTCTCAGATGCATTTTGAATGGGCAAGATGGTCAAATTGATCCAAGGGTGGCCTAGGGATAGATGATTCTAGGTCCTGGTGATTTCCAGCTTCTGTCTACACGAGATTATGGTACTTGAGCAGGAAATTAGGTTAGAAACCATTTTTTGAGCGATTTGACAAAATTGTACAAGGGATGCTATTGGTTTTTCTATAGAATGTTGTCTTAGGCAGTATCTGGGGGATTTGAAGTCTGGGGAGTCTAAGAGCTATAGTAGTTGATAGATTAGCTGTTGGATTCTTGGGTAGTCACCGAGGGTTTTCCGAAGTAGAGTCACTTGACCAAATTAGGCTTTTGTAGTTGTTTGAAGTTGAGTGGAATTGAATGACTAGACATTTCCTAAACTAGGGCTTTATGAAATGGTTTATTGAGGATAGGGGTGATTATGAAAAAAATGGCCCTGAACTCATTGCATTCCGAGTCTAGGAGAACTTTTAGGGGTATTTCACGTGCCAAATAGAGACAAAATGTGTTTTTTCTAGGTTTTGGTAAAAATGACTGCTTGGGCCATGGATTTTCTATAAATTAGCATGGATCTGATAGTTTCATGTCTCTAAATTTATAGTGGTGTGGCCACTGACTATATGAATTTCTGATTTTAGGTACGTTCTCGGGAGTTGATTGAGCACTTGATTTTTATACTTGATTTGCCATGCTTTTTGGTGTTTTTGAGGGAATCTTGGCAAATAGATTTTACAAAAGCCCTTACTCCTTGGATAGCTTTTTGAAGGCCTCCTAATTCTAAAGAAATTGATATTGACTGATCTTGATTTGGAGGTATAAAGAATATTCTGGCCCCACAAGAGTAAAAAGTGAAAAAATAGACTTTTGACCTTTTGAAGAAGATTTAAGATTCTTCAGAGGTTTGTGGCTTCAAAATTCTCATCTCAAACCTAGGGATTTGAAGCTAAGTTCGAGGTTGAGGTATGACAACTAACTTTTCTTGATTCGGAGATCGGTTAAATCTCTGAGAGTTTTTGTAGGGGTCATTTCTTAGTCATGGTTATCATAAATTGAGGAATTGGTTGTTGTCAGCATTGAGCAGTGTCTGATCTGTGATGAATCCTTTGGAGAAGAGAGATTCTGGGGTGCATAGGTTCTCAAATTACATCATTTGGACCACGGAAGAGGCTTAATGGGTCCTTTAAGGGTGTAGGGGTCATTTTCTAAGTAAAAACTAGTAAAATGGTAATTGTTTACTGACGGGTCAAAAAAATGTGAAAATCTGAATTCTTTGCCTGTGATCGTTCATGACAAGAAGGCTTAGTATGTGAAGAAATTCAGTGATCTGGATGATAGATAGTGAGTTTTGAGCCTTTGAAGGCAAAAAGGCAAAATGATAATTTTTTCACGTATGGTGCTTTATTAAAAAAGGCTTACAAGAGGTGAAAACTTACCGATGACATGAATGGAGTTCTAAAATGTGGACCCTCAAAGTTCTGTTGATGCTTTTTTGAGAGATTAGGGTTTATCTTGAAATGGTGCTTTTTAGGCTATAATAAGGTGCTCTGACTGATTCATTTGTGACTAAAGTATTTGGAAATACCTCTTTGGAGATGCCTAACTTCCTCGATTCTAGGTTTGCTCTTCCTAAGCCAAGGGAACTTAGAGTCTCGATGCCTAGATGCTGTTATGCTATCCTTATGCTATCACATGACCCGAGTCAAAATTTGGGTGCTGACAAATGCCCCCCTTTCTTATGTGTGGCTGTGCCATACATAGCAAAGGAGGAAGTGCCCTAATTTTGACTTGCGCAAGATAGTACCTCTTCCTTGCATGTAACTCATGGATATTGGGTGTGTTGTTTTGAGAAAGTAGGACAGTTTTAGCTGTGAAACATAATTATGGATAAAAACTTCTCCTTGACTTACAGATCAAGGTTTTAAAATGCCTTCTTGAATTGAGAGTCAACACTTTTGGTGTTTGTAAACAAACTTGGAGGTATCTTATTTTGAAATGAGTCTCAACCAACAGAGAGGGGCTCTCATTTTGAAAAGAGGGGCTATTCATGGGTGTTTTTGTAATATGAGACAGTTTTGGTTAAAAAAATGTGATGAGTTGAAGTTTGTCCCTGACTTTGGGGATCAAGGTTTTGAAAAATGTTTTCTTTTTTAAATGCCTTCTTGACTTGAGAGTGAACTCTTTTGGTGTTTTACAAATGCCTTCAAGACTATCCGAGTTCAAAAATGGGTGTCAAGGATGGGCTATCCATGAATTATATGCAAGCAATTAGTACTTTCTCTAACTCCTCAGGTGTTACTGTTAGCATATGCGCTGCATCGGGAGACATGTAAGTCATCAACATAGGGCACAACTGCTTGAAAACATTGCGGAAAACCGATCATGCAAAAACTATAAATCATGCAAACAATTTAAAGCTTAAGAATTAGACAAAGTAGAATAGACACATTGTATGAAAATTGCTAAAC
>JAOXJP010090179.1:0-28678 GCA_025762735.1 Platanus orientalis | reverse complement strand
GTTACTTGAGGACCACCTATCTCATCTCATGAGATCAAATAATTACCCATATAAAGAAACAAATTCATGTGATGATACAATATTAATTAAATTATTAATTATTCATGCATATATTTTATGTGAATGGCTTTGTCATGACACATATTTCCAACAGTTCTGTGGATTAGTATCTTTGACTGTTCAATGTTGGCTTTAGATGTGTTGATGGATCATAATCGGTGTTGGTAGAAGCATAGGAATACTCGTTCAATGTCTATAGTATTATGTTGTCAAACCCTATCTGAATCTTTTATAGAACTAATATAATTGTGGTCACATTTGTCAATTGTATCTTAGTGAAAGAAATTGGTATTTTGATCCCCATTTTGAGTTAGTGAATACGGGATTTTTGTACCCAAATAATATACTTAATCTTTTGCAATTTTTTAAGAGATTTGTAGTGGGAGGAGATAGCCTACTCCACCGTAAGGGTTAGGTGGAGCATACTCAAACTTCATATTGATGATTTCAACTACATGATTTTTTATTAAACATGGCCGAATATTGTGCGATTTTATTTGTGGAGGATTGGCTTTAGGTGCATGACGTTTTGTTCCAAGTCTTATAAGGTATTCACATTCGAAATAATGTCTATGTCTCTTCAATAAGGCTTTTGAAGTTTGGATGTATAGTCCACATCCATTCAAAATGAAAGGCTTGTATCTACAATCAATTTGTGGCTCTAAATTTATACAGATTAAAAAGTGGTTGCATACCGTGGAGACTAGGTTTTCAAAATATAACCTGTGTGAAGAGGGCTCCCCAACACATAGTGGTCACGCCTTTATCCAGGTACTAAAACACAAAAAAATGTCATGACTGACTATATGGCATGACTCAACACATCGGTCACACATGACTAATAAGTCACCCGATGCAGTCATTTGCACCATCCAATAAGCCATGCAACTGCCATATCCATTCACTCGTAGCGGACAGTCGTGCATAGCCGACAATCGTGCAGGACACATCAGTCAGTCACGCATGGTGAACAGACAATCATGCATCATGGAACCATGAATTTGAACTTGATTCCAACTTCAATAACGAATGTTGTTTCTAAAAGCAAACACATCAAAAAACTCCTATAACACATGAAAGTCTAATAGTGGCACAAATTTGCATCATGGAGGCCCTAATATGCATAGGTTCATGGGACAATACATTCCCACATTAAAGAGGACTCTTCATGCAAAAAGGAGTTGTTTCTCACAAGGAATCCAGCTAAATTCGTCCATACATCTATATATACCCAGGAGAAATTAAAAAATAGCACCCTTTGCGCTCTAATATGGTTGCTCTCAAAGTTCTCAAGTTCTTAATCTTAAACTTAACACTAACAGAAACACTTCATCTTCTCAAAGTCTTCCAATACAACAAGCACCTCTCTTATAGAAGGCTACAAGTCCATTAAAACTCTACAATATCCTTTCATTAAGACATCACAAAATCTTGTATCTTGAAGGTGTTAATGGATATGTAAAATCAATTATAAAGCTTAGTCTTATTCTTAGAGCAAGTCCCGTAGCTTAAAAGAGTCAATAAAGGAGCCAAAGTTTCACATTTTTCACCTTCTTCTTCTTCTTTTATTATTTCATGTTACACAAATTTTTCTTATTTTTCAATCTATTCAACTAGAAGTTAATCAGAGGTTTGCTGTCCAAGAACATCAGTAATTAATAAGCTCTCTTAAGAGAGTTTGAAGTAATAGTTCCCCATCTAAAATAATAAACCAACCCTCTAAAGGTTGGATAATTTGAACGTTAAGTTTCAATCGTTTATTGAGAGCAATGAAATTTGGTGTTACACCAGCCAAGCTTGAATGATCCTCCCAGTGCTCTATTTATTTGACCATGTGAAATGAGGGCCACGATAGCCATGGTTTAGAAGATTGCAGTGATCCAAGATCTATGAGCTTTATCAATCATTCTTTGCAAGGGTTTGTTACCACTCAGTTTCTTATGAGGCTACCATAGGCAATTTCAATCACCTAAACAAACTAAGGGGTCCGTTATTTAATGCATACTATTTATAAAACAATTCTAAAAGGGTTTTCGTAGTGACTGGTCTGGTATGCCATGAAGTAGAATACATCACCAAGGTGAAAGATGATTATCAAGGTAGATTCGTAGGCGAATCCAATGGCTACACATCCAATAATTCAATTTTGATATGATTTTACCAGAACACAACAAAACCTATGGCAAACCCATTAGCATCACAATCATGCATATTCTAGTCTTTTAGCATCTTTAATCGCTATTGAATTATATTGCAAGTGGTCTTGGTTTCAGCAAGAAATACAAGATGTGGGTTTTGAGAGCATAAATACTCTCTTAATGCCTGAATTATCAAGGGGATCCACACCATTGACAATTCAAGGCTGAGATTTTCATGGAGATTGTTGTGGTTGTTGTGGGACAATCATGGGAGGCCACTTATTTGGTATGAATTTTTAGCAATTTCCATATTACAGACTGCATGAGGTATCACCTCCAATACATTTTAATCCTCTTGAGATGGAGTGCATTATGATTGTAGTACAGAGTGGAATTGAGAGGGATCATCACTTATTTGAATATGGGAGGAACGCTGAGCTTGACATGAGGCACATGGTGGGTGGGTTTGTCTGACTTTGTAGCACATGTGCCATTTAGGTATCGTTCACTAGTTTTAGCAAGGAAGATCTAGTGGATAGACAGGTATATAGTTTAGCAAGGCATGTAGCTTCAAGCAATGGGAAGGGAAACAACATACCTCATTTATGGTGTGTGGTTTCTTGGAATGGCCTTAGTGTTACATGGTTGTATCTATGGTTGCATCATTCGTCGATCATTTTCATTTTCTCTTGGTTCCAACCCTGCCTTTATCAAGCCCTTGCTTCCTAATTTGTTGTACATGCGTAGGTTGTTATCTTAATATTGCTCTACATTTCCCAAGACTTTGTGTAACAACTATTGCTCTATAAGGGGTTCAAATCTAATTGTTGATTATTGCAGGAGTTTTCTAGGTGAGGCCCATGTGGAAATGGCCTTATGAATTGAGAATGTTAGATATGATATCAAACCCTGCAAAGGATATAGATTCATGATGATTACTTGCACCTATAGACATTTCCAAGCCTGAAGTTTGCCATGGGACATCATGGTGACTCAGTTGGTACCTTAACGAGTTAGTGTTGTTGTGTTTAAAGGAATCTAACTGAGTATGAGCCAGGACTATGAGGGTAGCTTGATTTGTTGGTAACTTGATATCCATTCTATAGAGGTTTTCAGAGGTTGGCTATGAGTCTATTCTACCTAATCAAGCATAAGTTCTTTAAAGTGTCCTTATAGGAAATGAGAGTGAAAATGGTTTATGATATTTGAAGTGAAGGTCTAACTGGTGTGGGATTGGAATTTCAAAGAGCTTGTGCGGAGGTGATGGAAAAAGCCCTTGTGTTGCAGAGTAGCATTCAACTCATCCTCGAAGATACCATCATTAAATTTCTGCTTCCATTCTTGCAGCTCATGACCAATAATGCCATAATAGTAGCAGTACACTAGAATTCACTCATATTTAAGAGAGATGTAGATATCTCGTTGGCCTTTTGGGTGGAAGATGATGGTATGGAAAATTGGTTTGGTGATGTCCATCTACACCCTGAGTTAGAGAAAGGGTCCACTGTTATTGTTATACTCTTAAGGATCCATCTTTAGATAAGACCCTATATTTAAGCCAAGGATCTAGGCATACTTCTCTAAGTGATAGCCAAGGGGCAAATGATGGAGTTGTACCTAGAAAAGGTATCAGGTGAAAGTTGATGGTCGTCAAGGATATTATGGAATCCCAGGGTTGGAGCAATACTAGGCGGACCTCAAACAACAAGGGACCTTCAAACCAGACCTTCTTGTAATCCATCATATGACTGAACTTTACCACAAATAGGCATTGGATTGTTATACTCTTTTTGAGTTTCCATGAGTTAGTGAGTACCCGTACATACCCTTTCATTAAAGAACTTCCATTATAGCAGTTGGAATATGAGACTGTTCTCCAACTTGTCTGGTTTTATTTCTATAAGGTCCTCATCAACTTCGATAATATAATCCATGGTGGATAATCTAAACATATTCTGTATTAGTTTCGAAACCCCTGTGGGGTTGTGTCTTGGTTAAGCTTATGGGTGTTCTTCTCCATGTTTTTCCTTAGCCATGTGCCTAAAGAGGAGATATCTCCTTTGTAGTAATGTGTCATTAAGGTTTCGGTTATGGTTTGATAGGAAAATAGAACCAGGGTCCAGAATCAGTGCATGCATAGGAGATTGTCTTGTTTGACAAGAGAGGAGCAACTCGCAAATAGAGGAACTCCAATGTGAGAGTAATCTCATTAGTTAGAATAATTTATTTACATGCTTTCTAAAGGAAAGTTCTTTTATTTTGGAAAGTGTTTTTAAACTCCAAAGTCTAGGACACAGGGTAGAAAGTGAGTTATGTGAGGTTTTTTTCTGGGGAGAAAAGAGGTTAATAACTATTGCGTAGGTAGACTTCACTGTGACGATGCCTTTTGTATTTGGATTCCATATCCATTCGTCTTCACAGGCAAGATACATAAACAGATTTTACTAATAGCTTTAGATTTGGTACGAGAGTAGGGCTACACATAGGGTCAGAACAACTTAAACCCATGTCAGACCAGGCTGACATTTAACTGGAAATAGCCTGGTCTGAGGCAAGGTCCGAGAGGGGCTTAAGCCTAAGATAAAGTCCACATGTTGGTTTGGGTCAAGCACGGGCTTACATTGGCCCAACCCAAGGCCCAAACTTATAACAAACTAAGTAAAATATAAATTTGTTAAAAGCACATACATTAGTTTCTTAGTGTAGAGAAAGAGAGTAGGGACAAGGATTATGATAGGAGTCATATCAGAGAAGGTCACTATTTAATTGATTCTTTATCTAGTAACTTTGTTTTCCAAGTTTACCCATCTTGGATAAGGTATTCCATGTGTGTACTTTCATTCATAGCTATAACACAAATCTTATAGTTAGGATTTCTAACAATGATGTGGGGTTTATTGGCTAAGAGAAGTAGTGTGATCTTTTCGGAATGTCCTAACTATCTCAATCGTCATTTTTTGTCAACAAGGATTGCATATTTTGTATGGTGAATTTTTAGTGTAGCTCATATACACAAGAAATTTTCTATAGGGTTTTGCATTTTGTACTAGAGAAAAAATCTCATGCAGGTTTGTTTATTTATTTATTATTTCATTTTGTTTATTTTTCCTCCAAAGATTTTCTACACGTGACAGAGCTTCTAATGGTTGTTTCTCCAATTTATTTCTCTTTTTATACAACTATCTTACTAATAGAAAATCTAGATCTTTGCATCTTAGTTATTTTTTTATTTTATTTTTCCTAGTAATTTTATTAGTTTTTATTTTTATTTTTCAAATATGTTTTCATTTCATTAATGGAAATACAATGCTCTTAGATCGTATTATTTTGGTTCAAGGAGTATGGGCTTTACTGACTTATTCTCAATCCTTAATTATGAATATGGAAATGAACGGTTTAAAGAGTAAAAACAGAAACAATTAAGCTAATAACAACAAACCTTAGTAGCTGTATTGTAGATGGGCTGGCTCGAGGCCTGGTAAAATAATATGGGCCAGGCTCAAACCTAAAGTTTATAACCCGACCTCATAATGTGCTGAGCCTTGGGCCTACGATGGCCCAACCCAAACCCACTCCATGCCTACCATGGCCCAACCCAAACCCACTCCATGCCCACCCTTTTACAATAGGTAATATATGATCTTTTTTTTTTTTTTTTAGGTAAATGGTAATATATGATAACTGATTACGATTCTAGCTTCTAAATGAATGATTTATGAAGTCATTTACTTTTGTTAGAGATAGGTTTTGAGGTTTTGGTGAACAAAAAAATTATGCTATGCTTGGTTGCTAATAGAATGCAAGAAAGTGAAATAAAGTTAATTGTATGAAAATGAGTAAAGTGAAGTGAAGTAGAGTAGAGTGAAATTGTGTTTTCCAACAACTGTTTGGATGATTTAGAATATAGTAAGAAAGTAAGCACATAGAAAGAAATATTTTTTACTTTCACAATGTGAAGCATATTTCATTTCAAAATCTGACCAAGTTGGTCGGATTTTGACAAAGGAAATCAAGGTATTAGGAAAGCCTTAAAAGGAAAGCCAATATTCCAATGAGCATTTTCTTATTTCAACCAAACAACCACTCCATTTTGATTTTTGAAGATCCGTACTGTTTTATTTTACTTTCCATTACTTAACTAGCAACTAAGCAAAGCTTTAGTGAAAAGAGATAGAATCATGTAGGAGGGAATGTATGCGATTTTATATCTTTTTTTTTTTCTCTTCTCTTTCCTTCCCTTTTTCGGAAAAGATTAGGTACCATCAGAATGGCACCAGGGGGCAGACACATCAACACTGAAAAGTGATGAGTGCCCCCCAAAAAGTGCAAGTCACTTTTTGGAACTGTGCGTTAGCCCCTTGGTGCTGTTTGAACGCATCAATACAAACTCCATTCATACATAATCCAAGCCTTCCCTCTTTTTGGTTATGTTTGGGAGAATGAGAGACAAATAATTGCTCTATCTTTTTTTTTTTCCTTTCAAAATTCATACGTTTTGATATCCTAGTGATATTTCAACCATATCTTCTTCATCACCTTATAATTCCATGATTTTGGTCTAATTAGAAATCTCACTCAATAACCTTTCAAAAATGTTTAAAATCATGCCAAATAAGTGAGATATGATATCCTAGATTCCACCCCAAAGATTCCCTACAAAAATTGGTTTCTATTTTCTGAATTTTCATGAAGCCTTAGTATTGTTCAAATAGCTTTGAGAGACGAGGTGAGGTGACATATTTTCTCATGATTTTTATTTATTTTATTTTATTCTTAAAATAATATTTTGGTGTAGGACTTTATGAGAGTTACACATGGCGTAGATACTGTGATTGTGTGCTAAGCATGCCCAAATTAGAAAATTTCTTTCAACTGCAACATATTCACAAATATTCTTCAAAATGTTAACCTAAGATGAGGTGGCAAGGGACCTATTTTGTGGTCAAAATTTATACACCTAATGATGTGGTATTTGGTCCAAATTTATATTGGTGTGGCATTGTGGGTCCCATTTTTTGTCAAATCTCAACACCTAATGATGTAGCATTGTGGATCCCATTTTGGTTAAAAAGAGGGGTTATGGGCTTTATAATTGTTTGATTTAATATACTCAAAATATGAATTTTATTCATGCCCATTATTAGTTTCAATGCTTGGTCCAAGGTTAACTCCAAGGTTAGACTAAGATTAAACCTAGGCTAGGCTAATTAAGATTAGACTTTAGTTGGATTAACATTAGACTTGGATCGGAATGGGCCAACTAACATAAACTTGAATTGATGGTTTAGAATGAATTGAGATTATGTTAGAATGGATTGAAATAGAGAGGAATTACGATTGGATTATAGTTGGGCTTGGATGGAATTAAGAAAGAACTGACTTGAAATCAATCTAATAAGAATATGATTGGACCTAAGTTAGAAGGAAATTAGACTAGAGAAGAAGAATGGCCTAAATTGAATGAGGGCGGATTTTTAACCTCCTAGTATCTCGAGCTCTTAAAGTTTATCTAAAAATATTGTTGCTTGAAGAAGATTTAGAACCTAGGCTAAAATTAGGTGTTGACAACTACAGCTAGCTAAAGTCTGAATTTACAAGTAAATGTTGAAAATAGAGCTTCAAGAAGCGCAAAACCGCTATTTCTTGCAACATTTTCAAACTCGGTTGTTTTAAAAAAAATTCCATTTTCTTTGTTTTGATATTTAATTACACATAAAAAACTTAGGGAAACATTAAACAACATATAAGTAAATGCCTCCCCTCAACTTGTGCATTTTGGAGAGCACTTTCTCTCATGTAGTGGCAGTGCAGCAAGGTGCTATGCACCTCACCCCCCCCCCCCCCACACACTCGGGTATGGGCATGGATGCGGGCAAGGGCTTGGGCTTGGATGTAAGGACGTTTAAGGTGGCAATGAATTGGGCTTAAAATAGGGAATGAAAATTGAGAACAAAGAAGTGAAAGAGAAGGAGAAGGAGAAAAGGCAGCCATTAAAGACCTCTCTCTCTCTCTCTCTCTCTATATATATATATATATATATATATTTTTTTTTTTTTCATTTTTTTTTGGGTATTTATGAAAGACAAAAAGCCCATCATATCCCTTGGATTAGAAGCTCACTTGGGGAGCCTTGGTTTGCAACTTTGGGTTGAAAACCACATTAATCCAAGTGACTTTTTGTAGGAGAACTTCCATTTGGTTGATTGTGCTATCATTGTTTTCTTGAATCAATTTTTACATATGTTAAACAACTTGATAAGGGGAGATGAGACTCTGCCAAAATTGTTAGAAAATTTAGACAAGTTTTAATACATGTTTTAAACACCCGACTTTAAGGGAAATAAGTTATTTGGGAGGTATCATATGTTTTTGATGGATAGTGCAAGCCCTTTGAGAGACAAGGAGTTGATTTCGAGTTTGGTTTCATCTCAGAGGTAGCATGGCACACTCCCTTACACAATCTTGCGGGAGGCCTGGACTATCTTCAAGAAACGCATTAATGACACCTCTTTGACTTGGGTCATTCGGCTATTAATTTTATTAAGTCAAATACTTGATTTAATGATTATGCAATTAAGAGATTAATTAAATTTATTGGAGTCACAGATCCAACAGTAAATAGGTTGTATTTATCTGTTGTAAAAAAAATTCAAACCTGATAAAGCTAGCTGTTTTCATTTATAAGGTATGCACGTGTCTCTTCTCTTTAAAAGATGGATAAAAAAGGTGGGTTTATGTCAAAGTCTTAATCTTTATGGATCATATATTACTTCATTGAGTATATGGCTTGTGTTCCTTTTCTTTCGAGGCTTGAAAGAAGCACTAGTAACCACTTTTTTTTTTTGGATGAAATATTCAAAACAAAATCATCTAAATTTTGGAAAATTAAATCTGAGTGAAATAATCAAAACTTTAGTTCGACACCCTTAAATTGAAATTTTGTGAAATGTCACTAGAATTTAATAGCGTACCTTCAACTTATGTATGTGGAATATAATTTTATAAAGGGTTGTTCATGTCAGAAAAAGTTTATGTGGTAGCCTGTGGTGAGAGGACACGGAAGGACATTTGTTCCTTTACTCATATGTGCCTTCAACTTCACCCAAAGCAACTAATGATTCATTTTATCAATAAACCTTTTATAAGAGGGAAACTTATTTATTTCATTCGTGGTATTTGATTAAATATGATGGGTAAAAAGGTCCAATGAAGGATTATCAAATTCACCCATAAGGTGTAGGTTAGAAAATTCATTAGTGCAAAATAGTTGGTTTTGACCTTTTTGCCCTAGGTGCAAAAACATTCATAGAATCCATCCTTTATTGCTTGGTGATATATCATGTAGTGGAAAAGATATGTTTTGGGTATCCTTGCCTTAGAACTAGCATAGACAATTCTTCCTTTAGGGAATGGTTTTCCATGCCAATTGCTAGCAAACATGTAAAGCTCAAAATCATTGAAGATATGGTCATCCTTTGCTGGCATATATGGGAAAATAAAAATGAGCTTGTTTTTATGATCAATCTCCCAACTTAAATAAGGTTTCATTTTTAGCTTGCAAACTCAAGCAAAATTTGGAGGCCATTAGCTCTTGTAATGGAGGCATTCAAGATAGTGGAGGAAAGTTGATTGTTGCTAGATCCAAGATGGAGTTGATTGTGTCTCCCCAGAGATCGTTGAAGTGAAGCCATGCTTATGGGCCTCCATATGGCCAAGTTGTTAGGAATCTCCAGACCAAAACAAGGAAGCTCCCTAGGGCCTTGTCTAGTTGCCTTGAATTGAATGGATAAGAATTAAAAAAGAAAACTACACAAGAAAAGAAAAAAAATTGTCATTTTCTATTCCATTCTTATGGTTGTTTGGTTGCCAAGAAAAAGAAAAACAGAAACTTATGTGTCACAATTTTCATGAGAAAGGGAGGATTTTCAGGTAAGAGTTGTGTGAAAATAATATGGTAACAAACAAGAAATAGTTAGTTAAATGAGAAAATTTCGAAAAATGAAGATTTCTGGTTCTTGGCAACCAAACAACTTGAAAATGGTTTTCTCAAGAAATTTTTGGCAAGAATCATGAGAAAACCAAGTTTCCATGGCAACTAGACAGGGCCTAGAAGTTTTGGCAAGCTAGCTTAGAAGACTGCCCTTAGACCTTCAAGCATTTTATTTTGAATTGTAAACTCATCGCTCACATTTTACTCTTATATAAGGAGAGCTTTAAATGCAGCTATAATACCCCAACCCAATAGGGGTATTTTGGGAAAAGCAAAAAAAAAGAGAAAAGTGGGAAGTTTCAGTCCACCTAAACCGCATCCCAACAATGGAAACTCCCCCCTCCCACAAAAAAAAAAAAAAAAAAAAAGGAAAGAGAAACCAAAAGCAGGATAAAAGGAACAAAGGGAGGAGGGTTTTAGCCTTCATCGACCGAAACCCTACCCCAACCATAAGCTTCGAAAAATAAAAAATAAAAGCCTAAACAACTGTTCATTCGCAGAGCCACCGACAAGAAGAGAAGAAAGGAGAGGAAGAAAGAGAAGAAAGGAAAGGGAAAAAGTGAAGAAATCATTTAGAAGTGAGGGGTTTTGTTTTTCTCCTATTAAAGTTAAAAATCCCTTGTTTCTCAAGTTTTTTCGAAAACATTTTAAAGAGGATTGAATATTTGTGCTGAGGAATCATGTTGTTAGTGCTCTAATCCTTTTGAACTCGTTATTTTGCATGATTAAGATTAAGCTTAGATACTTTTTGTATACATAATGTTTTTTTAATTAGGATTTTCAATGTTTCTTGTTTAAAAACCCTATTCTATTCATGCTTTTCAGAATTTTCTTAAAGTAGATTACAATCTTCCAGTGTAGGATATTGTGTAGATAGTACCCTTGCATATTCTAAATGGTTATTTAGCTTGATTTGGGTTAGGGATGTATATATTATATCTTATATAATCCTCTTGTATTGTGTATTATGAAAATCTGAGTGTAGATTGTTAATTTCACCAATAAATGGAAGTGATACTTTAGATTTTGTTAGGATTGAGCATGCTGTTTTGGGGTGTATCCATGAATTATAAATTTTGTTTTGCTGCCTAGAACAGAAGGGCCATTGTATCTTGTTGAAAAAAATTAATAATTGTGCTTAGAAATCATGTTTATTGAATCTAAAGTAAAATGGCTTAAATCTGCTAGAAAAAGTGAATGAATTTAACTTACTGTTAGTCACATTCTGCCATAAACTTTAATGCAAATAAATGGTGTAGTATGGGTTAGAACATGCCCAAAAAAGCCAGTTATAATACAATACAATACAATTAGAAACTACATCAGGAATCCTATTTCTAGAAAGTTATATGAGCTTGACTACCATTAATTATTGTTCATGCTTTGATGACAATACGTGTCTATTGAAATTTTATCATTTAAAATTATATATATTTTGGGGCTAAATATGCCTGAAAATCCATCAATGACTTATATATTTCTAAATAAAGTCTTAGGTTAGACATAATATATGATAGATGGTTTTGGTGGGTAAATATAAATGCATTCATGGCATTTAGGTTACATTGCATAGTATTGTACTAACAGTCAATGTAAGATCTTTTACCATGATTGGTACTATATTAGATGGTGTGAGTTGTGGCATAGTTTTCTTTGGCCGATATATTATGACACAAATACTCATATTGATTTATTGCGCCCCTATTTCACAGGTCGGGACACCATGTACTTATGAGTTATCCTGCATACTAAAATGTAAAAGGAACCCTCGGATATTGGAGATCTGGAGCTGTTTCATTGTTGGGTTCGATTGGGGTGATAGTTAGATAGACGTATCTGTTACAAGCCTACCCCTGTGTATTGAGATGTAGATGGAACCCCCGGGCATGACAATCCTAAAGCCACATATGCGACTTCTAGTAGAGATCACTCAGTTGAGTTCAGGTTATTGTAGCCATGTTATCTCGTGTAGAGACACAAAACATATCTCCGGATTTAATCAATTCGGAGTTGCTCATGCAACTATTCTAAGTATGGATAGATTGCTTTACGGGATTTAAGAGTTGTATGATATTTTACTGATTCCATGTGGTGCTGGTGCATGAGACTTGGATATAGATTATTCTCTAAATTACCTTTACTGATGGCATGTGATATATTATCAGACTTTGGAAATTTTATATAGTTGAGACTATGAATTTCAATTAAACACATGGAAACTTCTATGTCGATATTTATATGAGAAGCACATCGAGTTTTTCTACATTTCACCTTGGGTGCCAGGTTTAGTTTACATGCATTTAAATTGCATTAAGATGCATCTGGTTTTAGATATTAGTTGATATATCTTGTTGATGATGCACATTGATTGTTATTTATGTATTTATGCCATGATGTTATTAAATGTGATATAAAGCATGGTGATTATGTTGATTGAAATTCTTATGTTGTTTTCCCCCTAATTTTAATGGTGTAATTTCGATTCTTATTTTTAAGCTTGTGAAGCTAACCAAAAAATTTATAAACCTTGCAGAGAGTCCGAAGAGAGACCAGAACAAGCAGAGTAGATTTCCAGTATAACCCAAGATCTAGATGTTAAGTGGTTGGTATATTTTAATTACGGATTACTGATAGAAATAGTATGATACATAATAGGCGGCTCTATACTGAATCTTTAGGAGTTTATTATTTTGGAAACCATTTCAGTTAGATTTATTATTTTTGTATTTATTAAATAACTACTTTGATATTATTCATTTATTTATTTTTATGGATGTAGATAGATGATAGATGTTAATGGATGGATGGTTGATGTTGGATGAACAGTTGGAATGATGAGTATAGATGATTATTGTGAGTGTCATATATTTGTTAATTATCAGGTACTCACAAGCTATATAAATGAGGTTACTATTCATTTTTTAGGGTCCACTTCATAGCCATTATGTTGTCGAAATTTTATTAGAGAATTTGAATGGAATCATTCCCTCCCCAACCTA
Source organism: Platanus orientalis (assembly GCA_025762735.1). NCBI lineage: Eukaryota > Viridiplantae > Streptophyta > Magnoliopsida > Proteales > Platanaceae > Platanus > Platanus orientalis. The sequence goes on along the minus strand of JAOXJP010090179.1, from coordinate 15,491 downwards.
TATGTTGAGAGGAAGGCAAAAGAAGATGATGTGTTGCGTCACAGAACCTGTTGCATATCTCGAGATTTGAGGTGTGACAATAGATGTCTGCCTTTACCATGAATCGAAAATGTGGGTATGATGCACTATGATTGGAGAGAATCTAGATCTATGAGTATTCTTTTTATTGAGCTTGTATTTGGTGCTCAAATTACCAATCGATCAATATAAGTATGGGTCACGGTAAACAACATTGACAATAACCAAATAGGAGCCATTTTTTTTTTTATTCATATAGCAATGCTAAACAATGTAACAAAATCAACTTCGGAACATCATTTCTTTCTAAATACAATATGACTACACTTCAAAGAAAATTTCAGAAGTAATTGAATAGTAACTAAACTTTAGAAGGACTGTTTGTGGGACCATCTGGGCTATACAGGCAGGTGTATATTTCCAGTAACGCCGATCAATCTGGGTCCCTCTGGGGCTGGTATAATGGGCTTAAAGCTTAAACCCTAGCTTATAGGACAGCTTGGATGTGGGCCTTCTGGAACCCAGTTGCAAGCCTGGATTGATTTCAACAATAAGCCTAATTTTGGTGCTGTTGCAGTGACGCAGTCCCAAATGGTACGTTAAAGGCTAGTGGACTCCTGCTTTTCGCCATTGTCCCCCAATTCTTTTTGAGGCTCTTAAAGTGGATGTTACTGTTCCATCCACTGGGGGGCATATTTCCCCCCCATCAAAAAGCCTCTCTACATGTGGTTAATGGTGACAAATCTAATAGTGGTGTGTGAAAGACAAAAGATACGAAGAGAGTAGGCAGGGTATATAGCCACTGATTGTCCTGCAGTTTAAACAACCTTATCTACAGGTCCCTATCACCGGTCTGCAATTAATATCGAACTCCATCTCCCGGACACAACAAAGCCAAGATGACTGCTACTGCTTTTATTGAAGCTTCCAAAATTCTGTCTCCATCAACCCCCCACCCGATGCATCAAACCTGGTCAGTTGAGAGAACCTTAAGGGGGTCCTAAGCCAAAAAAAGTTGCTAGTTTGTAGAGTCTTAAGCAAATCAAGAGGCCAAGGAGAGACTTAAGTCAATCCATCTTGCTGGGTTTCAATATGGGAATAAAACAGCTTATGAGAAACATTTAAGTCCAGAGGAGAATGCTAAACTGCTAGCCTTGTTTAAAGATTGCATCATCCAATATGCTCAAATTAAACAAAATTTTCATTCAAACAGCAATTTGAATTAGTTAATCAAAAGCAGTCTAGACCTTTTGGACACTAATAAAAAAGTTCTGTTCTCAAGTCATGTTCAGACTGAAAACATGAAAAAGCCAAGGAGGCCGGTTTAATTTCTCTTTTCTCAAATGTTCTTCAACTTCATAAGTGTTCTTTCTTCCGCTTTGGAAACTCGGTTGCGTGTCAGGAACTTGGGGGAGTCCCCACTCATGGCCTCTTAACTCTTCCCTTGTATTCGTCCTCTTGTAGGGCCCTGTACTTGTCCCCTTAATGTGGCTGGATTCAGTGGAAGAGGAAGAAAATGTTGGTCCAGAATCTGAAGTTAGTGGTGTCTCGTCTTTCTTCCTTTGGATGTACCTTGTGGGACCTAGTGTCAGCTCGATAATACTCTCATCTTCAATCTCTAGCACTCCATCTCCACCTTCATCTGCAATGTACTCTTCAGCTGGTCGTTCCAGATCAAGTTTTCTTCTTGGCTTTTGTTGTTCTTTGAAAGTGTTATTAACATTATTTGAACTAATCTCATTCTCTAAATTCCATCTCTTCGGACCACATTCATTGGACCCACTACTCTTCATGTTGTTCATTAACATCTTCTGAGTTCGATACAAACGATGGAGTTCGTATACCTGCATGACAGAATCACTGGGGCTTTAGAGTGGGCCACACACGCACACACACACACACACAGAGAGAGAGAGAGAGAGAGAGAGAGAGAGAGAGAGAGAGAGAGAGAGAGAGAGAGAGAGAGGATTTGCATTTGGAGTACCTGCTCTTTGAATGTTTCCTCATGCTTCAGCATGGCCATCTTCATGGATTCCTTATCATATGGTTTCAGAACCTTCTCCATTTAAATTGCAATAAATTTACCTTCTTTTCTAGTTGGGTCTTCACAAGAAAAAGCAGAACAAATTTAACTTCTTGTGTCGAGAGTATTATTCGTCAGATATTCATGTTGGATGTTCCTCAATTGTGATCATGCCTCCTTTTTGCTCCTTCACCTATCAAACCAGGAAATACAGCAAAGGTTCAAAACATAAAATTCGGTTGATCAAGCTTAGAGATCTTCATGAGTTTCATCATGATGGTTGGTAGTTCGAGCTAATACCAAATTCATTAAAAACAATGTTGAAAACAAATCTTGCTGAATAGTGACAGAACTATGTATCAGCAAAGAGCTGTTAAATTGGAGAACCCTGTTCACTGAAACAGCTAGGCAAGAACATAGTTTATTGCATGGCAAAATAGTCATGACTACCATCCTTCTTCAAATTGAGAGGGAGTTTATAAGTCTTGAAGACTACAATGGCTGAAAGTTAGTGCTATTTTTTAGTAATTTTTGACTTTAACAAGGTACACTACTTCCTTTACCAAATAAAGATACACTTCTATTTAGCCAATAGTACTTAATTCTAACTGAATATTCATATGTTTATCACTGGTTTATTCTTTAATATACTCAATTGTATCCAGTGTGTTATATTCAGTATCTGGGAATTGTTTGATCTGATTCGCTTAATTTGTTTGTAGGTAATTTTTTAGAGACTAGCTTCTGTCGCTTTGGTTCATTTCCAATATCTAGGGGAATACTTGTAAATTCAATGTAAATGAAAAATTTAAGATCCAATTATGAAACCTACACAAAGCACTCATTTAATTGTATAATTCACCCTTTAATGATATGGTTAATGGGTCTTGATTTTTATTCTTTACTGATAAAATTTCTTGTTCTTTCTCTGTTCCTGCCAAACAGGCAAGTTGCTAACAAAGTAGAAAGGTATTATCAGAGCTCAAATTTATCGAAGGCTTTCATATTTTTTTTGCTTTCAAAATAAAATGTTAGCTAGCTTTAATGGTTTTACAAGATGTTAGCAAGTGAAATTTTTTTAAATCACAGAATTGATTGCTTGAACTTGCAAATCGAAAAAGGAAACTTTCATCAATTCCAGAATCACCCAAGCATATAATTGAAGAACATAAGAACTGTTCCTGTTATAATCACAATCTAACTGGTAAATATATTATTTGGAACCTCTATAATATGATGGGTATCACCATGTCAATTCCCTACAGTGATAAAAACTGAGAATTACTATGAATTAGGTTATTCAAAGTAGGTCTATACAGATCTTTAGAATTGCAGTTACTGCAAGATATATGCATAAATGTATCTTTTACTATTTCAAGACAACCAAGATATAAAATAAGTACCAACAAACAAACTGTATCTGTTCTTCTTTAGCAATACAATCAAGTATCAGAGATGTGGAAGAAAAAGTCTCACCTTTAGAGTCTCATGAGCTGAGAGGATCAACAACTTGTTTTTCTGAAGAAGTAGAAGAAGATAAGGCTTTTAAACTCTTTGAAGGGAAAGCAATGCAACAATTGCTCTGCTTACCCCCACTTAAGCCACAGCCTGCCTTGATAAAACAACACCTTCCCTTCAGGCTTTCTTCACATTCCCAATTAAGTATATACTGCAAACATAAAATATAATAAAAACTGAAGAAGGATTTAAGATTCTCTCTTTCACATTGAGACCAAAATATTATTATATGTGGGTATGATGCATGCCAAACAAATCCCAGTAGCTTAGCCAATGCGATTCAAGATATGTGAAAGAGATGCTTCAGACTGGTCCAGCAGAAGAAGAATATTAAATTAGATGTAATAAGAACCTCCCTATATATATTATATTGTTCAGAAACAGACAGCCTCACAATGCTCCAGACAATCATCAAATGGACAGGTTAGCCTGCTAAGATGAATCACATGCACCCAACTATCCAATATTTCTAGTAACAGTTGTCTCTTTAAATATCCATTAACATATATTACACCCATTATACACACATTCATATGGAGAGAGAGAGAGAGAGAGAGAGAGAGAGAGAGAGAGAGAGAATGGTGACCCTACCCGCACCTTAAACAGTACCCATGGTCCCCTGACTCATCGATCTTGACCGTACACTAGCTGGGTACCTTTTAGAATAGTCCAAAAATAGACTAACTGCATGCAAGGATCTTCCATCTTATTATCTGTTTTTCTGGGGTCATATATTCCTCCTACATCTGATCTTGCTGAGTGGTCGATCTTGACACTTCCACTGATGGATAAGTCCTAAAATCCGAGTGACCAGCCACATTTGTAATCTTACATTACATTACTAGTGAATGAATTATTAGGCTGTACTTAAAAACCACTTGGAATGAAATTATTACATTTGGTTTTGCACAGCATTCTCCTTCTAAAATAAATCATCTTCAGTCATCATTAAAATCTGAACAAAAATTAGAAATGACATAATTTTAGCATCCCTCTCCTATGACCTTAGGGTTTTAGGAGAGACAGTTGATTGCTTTATTTAAGATGTTATCAAAGCAAGTTTTAGGTCACGAGTTCAAATTCCCCCCCGTTGACACAAATATTCTTCTGGGCCTCACACCTAGTTCCCCCCGTTAATTGTCCAGGAGTGTCCTTATAATAAGTTTATTAACTCATCCCTCTCCTATAACCTTAGGGTTTTAGGAGAGACCATTAATTGCTCTATTTAAGAGCAGGATTTGAATTTGTAATTGATCCATGAGATGAGTTGTAAGGGCTGACTGAGATGAATTGTAACAAATGATAGAATTTGGATTCAAAAACTCTGATACAGGATTTCAAAAATAATAAAAAAAAGGATTTTTTAATTTATATTTTTCGGTTAATATTTGAATGCCATCTCATTGATGTGCCTAAATCTTGAATATAGGTTGTTTTGCGTTTTGCATCACTAATAATTCATACAATGTATTGTATGTAATATTACATTGTTGGTCTTATAGTTGAAATAGCCACTAAGAAACAAGAATTGATATCATGGACCTATATGACCAAAACCCATCTTCACCCACTAACCTACTAACCATTAAATCCAAGAAAAAATCCACATAAAATGTTCCTACCCTTGTTATGGACTAGGGGATACTTGATTCTGCCTGGTTCATGGTGTAGGGTGATCTCCAAAGCATTACTCTTTATACGAGGGAAGTGATTCAGAAAGCATGTGCTTATGTGAAAACGTGCTGTCAATCATTAAAATTGGGTACCACGAGGATGCATGCCAATAGACAGACAGGTATGGGTGTTGCACGTGCTTTCTGAATCATCTTCCTTGTACAAAAAACCACACACCCTGTATGGAATTTAATTACATCTAAGATTATGTGTAAACGTTCATATCAATGAAGAATGAATAGAGAAGTCGTTAGGTTTGTCCATGCATGTTGTGTTGTAGCTGTACCGACAGATTGGAAGACGACCCAGAAGCTAAAAGGTGAAGGGAGATGGATCTGATTTAAGATTAAAAAAAAAAAATCAAATTTAAAATTTATAGAGAGAGAAAATGAGGACTAAATCCATGCCTGCTTATGGTTATCAAGAAGAATCACGTGTACCTATGGTTTCATGAGAGAGAGAGAGAGAGAGAGAGAGAGAGAGAGAGAGATAATGCTTTGCTTTTACAGGAAGGTGCAACCATATGGGATGGTGGGTCCTTTGGGTTTGCAACCCCCAAAAGAAAAAAGGCTGAGCCATGGACTTGCTCTGTGTTCCTGGACCCACTTGTCAAACAAACGAGGCAAGTTCTCTTCACTTGTTTATAAGCTTTCCTGTGATCTTATGGCTAACTACTTAACTGAATAAACTTTATAACCGATTTAGTTTATTACAATTAAGGTAGAAATTCTTGACTCGATCTGTCAAATCGCTTGTTTTCTTCAAATTTGCGTTTGCTTGTCCTGGTCCAGTTAATGAACTAGTAGTGTTTGGGATGCCAATTCTCTAACACAAAATTAAGTCGAACGACCGAATGCAACCTGGCTAACCTTTCCAATATGTTAGTATTTGCAGCCCAATAACTAAACGGGCCTGTCTTAGGCTGGGCTTTTTCCATGGAAACAAACCCATTTTTCATCCCTAATAAAATGATTGAATTCCTTCCTTCACATAACCTATCAAGCCTTAAAATCTGCAGATTCTCCAAACCTTAATTTTTGTATAGGATCTGGTGATAGGATATGAATACCATGTGAATATGGAAACTTCATGCCTTTTTAATTCTCATTCCCCAACAATTAATACAATCAGGACCGTTGGTTTCCTAGAATTGTTTTTATGTTTAGGAGTAAATAATGGGACTGATGATAATGCCTTAAGGGTCAAGTAATTAATTAAAAATAGATTAATTATTAATATAAGATTAAAAATGAAGGGTGGAACACGATAATATAATAATAAAATAGTATGGAGTGATGGTGTTTGGCAGCCCCACACACTTCATCTTGTATTGGGTCTACGCCCGAGAATTTCACTCCTCCCAAAGATCCCCCAGAGTCATCCCAATTCCCACTCATTATTACTTGTTTATTAATAGAGGATTAGGATGAATCTTGTGGTCCAACTAAGCCGGCCAAGAAATTGTTTGGTGGACCCACCAATTTATCTATAAATTAAGTTAGTTGATTCTTACAGTAACCAGATGGGCACTTATAAAATCTAGAGAGAGAGGGTCCACTTTCATTATCATCAACCAAAACCCAACAAAGATAATGAGATCATTACGCTACCCCAGACATCTTACATCCCCTAGATAGGTCACAACCATCGTCCCTTGGACACTAGCTCCTGCCAAATTGGACCCTTTTCTTAGTTTTTATGCCTCTACTTTCAACATCTCTCTCTCCACCATTATAAGAGAGAGAGAGAGAGAGAGAGAGAGAGAGAGAGATTTATCTCTCTGTCATGCTTAGGTTGGCCAGGCGAATGGGAAGTCATCTTCATCATTGCTTATTCCTATAAGTGAGCAACGCAGATTCTGTTGACATTGCACTAGATAGATAAATGAAATAAATGGATGTAAATAGCTGGAAATGCTAGGAAACATGAATGACATGTTCTTGTTTGTTAGTCAAGATTCTTTGAGTAATTGGGATGGAACGAAATTTTATTTGGTAAGCACATTAGATCTTATATGATCGCCCACCATTTTCTTTCTTGTGGTTTTTGATTGAATGAGAGGTCCCCCTTTTTAACATAGAATTGGAATCCACCTTGTGGGCCGATATCCTCTATGCCACCCCCCTTGTGAGCCACACAATGGCCACACAAGGGGGGGAATCAATTCACTTTTTGGAGGTGACGTGACATCTCAAAAACTGAGTTGATCCCCCCCCTCTTTGGGCCATTGAGTGGGTCACAAGGGGGGTGGCGTAGAGGATTTCAGGCCCCTTGTATAGGCATGAGTCACATCTAGCACCCATATGAAGGCAATAACCTCCCCCTCATGTGAGAAGCCCCTCACCCATTTTTTTTATCCCAATTGATGAGAATGGTTGTTTTTGTTAACATAGGCCTATGTAAGTCGTGTCATTGATAGACACATGATGTATTTTTGAATTTAGTCTCTTTTTTTACACCTGAACATTTTTTGAGACCCAAACACAAAAAGTGTCAGTTCATACTTTATCTAAACACTAGACACTTTATCATCGCACACAGAGAGAGAGAGAGAGAGAGAGAGAGAGAGAGAGAGAGGGGTGTGTAACCTTCTAAAAATGCATTCTTCTCTTTTTCTTCCTTTTTTTTCTCTCTTTTAAAGAAAGAAAAGGAAAAAAAAATAAAGACTGCATTCTTTGGAAGGTTACGGAACACCCTATAAGGCCCCGATGAAAAAGCTCCCATTCGAGATATTGGGTTGAAGGTAGCCATTTAACACATGCTAAGCTGCCAAAGGTGGCAAAATGGAATAATTTCACTGTCTAACGTCTAATGTCTAATGATGACCCGGTGGTAATCACTTCTAGCTATTCCTGGCCTCTTGGCTCTCTTGTTACCAAAATACCGAGCCTATTGAAAGTTTGAACCATTGAGCTCAGTTGCCAAAAGACTTGGAAGTCTCGGATTCAAATAGCTATGGTGCCAATATGTTCAAAGGAGTTGTCTGCCAAAACCCACCGCTATAAGCACGTTGAACCAAGGAATAGAATGTGGCTATAAAAAGCAAGCAAAATACATCAAGAGTTTGTACGCATGTTATTCTATGGATTCTGATGTTATTGATGATTCAGGGAGGTATTGGTAATCAAGCCACGATCCCACCGATCGTATTAACCCAAAATTCCTTGGGGTATTTATCTTTACTTGGTGGTCAAATAATCCTAAATTCCTTGGAAGTACTTAATATCTATTTTTTGCAGCTAGCTAGGGCTATGAATGTGTCTGCTTCATAGTTAAACTTCTACAGCTCCGTGATTTTTTTTCTCCTGATTTTAGGGTTTTTGAAGTAAATTAGTGTGTTCTCGTTTTTTTTTCTTCAATTAATTTTGTATCCCGGACCTGTGGATTGTGTAATCTGCAACAACTAAAACATCGCATCTCAAACGGTCCTTTTTCCCTACCTCATAAGGAGAACTTCAAATGCTGCTGTCCGTTTCTTGGCTTGCTTTACTACTTCTCATACCGGTGCAAGAATGTGGGTTTCTCACTGGCTTCCATGATTGGAGCATCTCTTCATCTCTGAGTATTTTTATTGATTTGAGTTGAAGTTGACGCTCAAATTATAATAATAATAAAAAAAAAAGTCCATAACATGGATTAGATTAGTACTCGAGACAAAACCCATTTTCTTTTTTACTTTTTGATAGAAAAAGATGACTAATTACCAAAACATTGATTGAGAATATTGTCTATATCCTTTTCAATAGCTTGCTGAAGCCCACATGGGCACAGAGAATGACATCACCTGCTATACTGAGCGTGATGCAGTCAAAATTTAGCTACCATTTGAGCAGCGACTTCGGCTTCTTTTTAAGCATGGAAAAAGCTCACTGAATCAAATAAGGGGAGAAGACTCATGCACTCATCAACGATTCTGTTGATCTCCCAAAGAGGGACACCAAGGGCATCCAAAAGTTACTTGACTATGGTCAATGCATCATTTTTAGAATGATATTTTTGTTCTTCATTGTTGGAGAATTTTTATATAATTTGTTGTTTTCTATTTTACATGAAATCCTTCTCATATAAATTCAATATCAATAAATAAGAAGTAACTAAAATAAATTATCATGATAATTGATCAAATATTAAATTGAAATTAAAATTCTAAACATATCTAGAATTACTGTCATACTGAATATATAATAACAATGTTTTCATATTTTGTCAAACTTATAAATTTAAGCATGCAATATATCTGAATCTCTGGAGACCTACAAGTACAAAACAAAAGAAATGTTACGAAGAACTTTTTTGTTAGTGCTTTTCGTGGTAATTTGTTGTCCTTAAACTAGACTATCTAGGCTCTCTCCATGCAGTGGTCTAGTTCGGACGTCCACCTTTAGGGGATACACCAACAATCCTTCTTTGCTCTGCACAACAATGAAGATATATGAACGAACATCGTAGACAGTTCTTTGGTATGTAGACTAAAGCTTTAAGAAAGATTAAGAGATAGGATCAAATGAGATTCTCTCTCTATGAGAATACTTCTTCTTTCATGTATAGAAGAAGTATTTGTTTGACTTCTATTATCCTTTCCTAAAGAAGAAGATATAAGAATAATGCTTGACTATTGAGTTTTCATTTTTTACTTTCTTAAAAAAATAAATGCAAATTAATAAAACTTATAATACCTTTAAGTTACTTTAATGTATAACATTAATCTTCAATTTAATGTGTTTAATACATTTATTATATTTAATGTCTACATGATAACGTGTATATGTTACAAATAGAAATTCAATTTTGAATCTCTTTAATATTTCTTATCAAATATATACATTCATCTCTTTGGCCAAAATAAGACCCAAAAAAACTGTCATACATGAGCAGAAATCGTATCCACAGGACTAAATTGATTGATTCAAATTTTCTTTACTTGGATGGTTCATGAGGCAAATTTGAGCTATACATTTCATAAAAGGGGTTTGAATCATCTCGCTCTACTCCCTCTTGGGTGGGTATAATCCTAAGAAAAAGTACTTTCGATAGATATTAAGAGGAGCAAATGTTATGTGATTAACATTGGCAATAGCATGACCGATGTGTGATCACATCATCGGTTTACACGTGGTGTATATAGGTTTTATAGCATCAAAGAGGTGCTCAAATTATTAAAAAAAAAAAAAAGCCTAAAAAGGGGCACCGAATTCAAAACACATCATATCTCAATCTATGCTACACAGCGCAAACCAGTTTTGGATTGCACATCCCTTCTTTGAAAACTGCTTTTAACCCTTGCATCCCATCCTTTGTGTTTGGGAGCATGGGAATATACAAATTGAAAGTAGAGCATTAGCTCTTTTCTAGGTGTTTTTGTTTCACTAAAACATCAATTTTCAGGCATGTGTCAAGCATTGATTGGTATTAGCGTGAAATATCTTCAGTCAAACCTGATATGATTCGAGCTCTCCTTAAAAAACCTCAAAGTCAGTGCAATTGTCCAGGGATCAATATCCTCTGGGTCAGTACTCTGCACCAAGATACAAGGGAGTGGGGCACATACACTTTTTGCATGGCTCCTCACCCCTTGTCTATGGGCCCCACCCTCCTTGTGTCTGTGGAACATGTGGAGAGTAGCAGTGGTAATGGCTGCTTGTCTTGGTGCAGAGTATCGGCACAGATGATATGGTTCCGTTGTCCAGGCTAGTTCAGTATCACATTAAAATCCTCTAGGGTGCTGAGGTGGTACCTTTAAAATTTTCTTTTTTTACTTTTTTATTTTTAATGAAAGGTGAAAATATGACTTATAAAGGAACATTTTAAAGTTTTTTTGGGTACGGCCTTGTGGGCCATCATAGCTAAGAACTCAAAAACCCGAGTGGGCGACACCACTTTGCACTGCTCACCCCACCCCCTCTCCAGGGATTAGACCCTAGGTCTTCCCTATGGAAGACATATGCCTCAACCACCAGGCGTTGGCGGATATCTTTAAGTTGAAGTGAGCAAAAATAATTACTGTTACCATAGAAACCAGGATCAGCTTTGGCTGGTGTAAAGTCTGACCAATAAACACACGAATAGGCACCCCTGGCAAGTTGAGCTTGCCAAGTGCAGCCCATTCTGTGGGTCCATTGTGTTTATGGAATGTGGGCCCACAGCAGGCCAGGGCATGATCTGAACCATGCTTCTTCTGGCCTGTTTATTATTCACATTCCCAAACAGCCATAACAGTTGGCTGCGAGTGAATTAGTGAATCTCATTACACAAATGAGGGTTGTATGTAAGATCCCACATCACCTAACTTAGAAAAGGGATCCTATACTTATATGTAAGAAGCCCTCAACTTGGCTTGATGCATTTTCAGGAGAGAGTATTGGCTCAGCCAGAAGAACAAAACCGGGGTAGGAGAGTGGCCCTATATTAGGACACCCATAACCGAATAATATCAAGCCAGGTCAACCCAGGTCATTACAATTAGTATCAGAGTCAGGTTCAGCTTTGCAGTGTATACATGGGAATGTGTGGCCCTAAGGAAAATGGACTATAAGATCCCACAATGCCTAGCTTGAGAAGGGATCCTGTGCTTATATATAAACACACCCCTCAACTTGGCTTGACGCATTTTCGGGAGAGAGCATTGGCTCAACAAAAGAACAAAGTAGGGGTGGGAAAGTGGCTCCATGTTGGGATGCCCAGAACCAGACAATATAAAACCATATCTCATTAGATGTTTTCTTTTCAGGATCATTTGTCATCGTTTGTTAAAATTGTGAATCGTTTAGTGGCTCGTTCAACCTGGTTCAATCATTAATGACTCCACTACCAGTTGTTCCAGAGTTACTTGGATCATTGTTGATTCAATCTCTGGTTCCCAATTCATTAGGCTTTGTAGTAAAGATAGGAGTTGATTAATTGGATCGCTTATGTCACAACTTGGTCCAGAATTCCCAAGAACTTTAGCATGACAGACAATGGGCCAGGGTTAGTCTAACTTGTTAGCCCAATAAGATGAACTCAGCCTAAATCTTGGGCCAGGGGTTACAACTTTCAGCCCATGAGTATGAGTTCAAATCTCAAAACCAGGATCAAGTTCTTTTGGGTTTTTTAGGGGTTGAAAGTCCGGCTTAATTACGTTCAATAATGTATTGTAATTATTTTTTGAAAGTAAATTATGATGTTAATCCAGTATATTAATCAAAATAAACTCATGATTGGTGCCCTAGGGATTTTTCTACGAGCTGAGCTGCAGGGAATTCAAACTTAACGTTAAGATGAGGTTCTAGTTTTAAGAAATAGGAGATCTCGTCCAGCAAAAGTGATATGGATTATCCATCTAGAGCATCATTTCTCACTAAACCAAATTTGTCCGTCCCCCCATGTCCCCACAGCACAATCTAGCACGTGATGTTATTTATTTGGTACCCACCTTTTCATTTGAACATTTTTTATGATTTTAACCCTATGCACCCCTTATTTTGGATACTTTTTTTTTTTTTTCATTTGAAACTGTTTTTACGGTTTTAACCCTATATAACCCACCCTTTGTGTAGGTGGGGACACAGGGGGACAGACAATTTGGGTGTAGGAGACCCTTTCTCATAAGAAGAGAGAGACTGGGGAGGGGGGGGGATCCCTTTCGTTTTCAGGCACATTTTTTTGGATTTGAATTGTTATTCGGATCTTACCAGAATAATTCAGGTGAGTTACCCAAAAAAAATAAAATAATAATAATAATAATTCAGGTGGGCTCCAACTAAAGAAACCGGATCCCAAAAACTGGATAGCCGGGCCCCCAGCTTGATTACAATGGCCCATAAACAAATAGTGTTTAAGACGTGTTAGTTATGATTGCCTTTCATTCTTATTCTCGTTCTTCTAATAATGGAAAGGGCACTCTCCCTGTCTCATCCCTTTCTTCTTGTCTTTGTTGGAAAAATGGAATCGAATTGATGAGAAAGTTGATCTAACGTAGAATATATAGGAGGGTATGATTTGCTGAGAAGACTTTTTACGTGAATGGAGACATCAAAGAAATGTGTTTTAAGATGATGAGGTTCTTTGATCTTATTTTCTCTACGTACATGAACACTGTTGAATTATTAGTGACGAAGCGGACCATTCACACTAATCATAACCCAACACATCTTTCATTTTTAGGTTTCAGCCATTGGCACTCCATTCTCAAATTTGCAATGTAAAATAACTTGGCCACCGATATTCTTAGCATCCAAAGATAATATTTCAACTTTCTTCCTTTGGAATCCTTGACCATGCCAGTAAAAAGCAAGGAAGGAAGACTACCATGGATATCATTCATTAAGTTTCTCATACTCAGTCAAAGTGGATCTTTTTGTGGATTTGTAACCCAACTTGGGTTTGCTGACCGCTGCATCGGAGTGCAGGACCAACACCAGAGGTGATAGATACAAATTTTGATGCACATACTATAAAATGTTGATAGACGGGATTGAACCAATGACCTCAAGAAAGAGGAAACCTGTTGAAATATATTAAGTTTGGCAGTCACTTGTACTGTAATAATTTCATTTGAGTTTCTCAAGGCATTTGTAGCCATGAGGTGATGGTTTATAATGAACTCATTCAAATTTATACTGATTTGTTAACTACACTTTGAAAAAAAAATCATTTTAAGTTTTTCTATAAAATGAAATAACTTATGATATCAAGCATAAATTGCTGCAAATTTGAATGAGTTCATTACTAACCATTTCATTGTGGCTACAAAAGTCTTGGGAAACTCAAATGAAATGATTTCATTACAGGTGGCTGCCAAACACAGCCTAATTATATAAATTCTAACCTCTCTTACAACCTTAGGTTCTAGAAGAGATGGTTAATTGCTTTATTCAAGATGCCATTAGAGCATGTTTTAGGTCACAAGTTCAAATCCCCGTGGACACAGTTATTCTCTCAAACCACACACTTAATTCCCCTAAGTTCATTGTCCAAGACTGTCCCTCCTAGGGGGAAGTGTTGAAATATAAAGCATATTAACTCTAACCTCTCCTACAACCTTAGGGTTTTAGGAGATATGGTTGATTGATTGTTTTATTTAAGAGATACAACCAAGGGCAAGGTGGCATTGGCAAAAGAGAGTCGTGCTCTAATAGCATATAAACACTTAAACATAGAGAACTTGTCTTGAATGTTATTTAGCTTGCTACAATAATTAATGTGGTGATGAGTGATACTTATAATGCAAAACAATATTTCATGGAGTTATCAAAAAAAAGAAAAAAAAGTTCATTAGTAACTAATCAATGGTGGACAGAAGATTACAAAAATATGGAAAACAACATATATAGTAGTTGGAGGGCAAGCCTTGAATTCTATCACCCCGCCCTATCAAGGAGTTAATTTGAATTTAATTATTAAATTGTTATATCACTACACATTCATCTCCTCATCCTCCCTAGAAAGAAAAAGAAAAGTAAATTAAATTCTGTTGAATGATATGGGCACCCCCAATTTGAATAAATGGAGTGCCCCTAATACGAATGCAAAAGGTGACCCTGTTATCCATTATGGAATTATCCTTTCAACAAAATTCACCATGTAGTACCCACTTTATCAAAATTAGAGCTTGCCCATTTTCCCAATATAATATTCATTTGTTGGGTTATGTGGAGGGTCGGGGATCTTATTTTGCTGACTGGAAATTTAAATTTTCAGTTCATTTTTATTGGTATTAGGGTTATCAATGAGCTGAGTTAACTCAACTTGGAGCTTGGCTTGTTATGCACCAAGCCAGAGCCTTGGTTTAAGCTTTTTCATAAGTGATCATGAGCCAAGTTTCACTAAGGTCAGCTTGCTAAAGTAAAAGTTGGTTTGGTTATATATATATATATATATATCCAAACCGAGCTTTTTAGCAAGCTTACTGAAATTTGATTCTGTCTTGTTAAATCAAAACTCGATTCAGGCTCATTTAGAAAATAAACTAAAATCTAAGCTCATGCTTGGCTCATTAAACTTAAAACAAGGCTTAGGATCAACTAATGAGCTTGACTTCCGAGCATAGCTGAGCAAGCTTGAGCCGTTGCAAGTAAGGCTTTTTTTGTTATTTCAAATGTCAAAAACCAAAGTGTTTCACTTGATCCATGGTTAAGATGGTAAGTCACACGAAAATCGATTCCAAGTTTTGGAGCTAGTGGTTAAAAAGGGTTCACATCACCTGCGACGACCCTCTTTGTGAGATATCGTGAGACGAGACACATTGTGGGTATCATTTCACTTTTTGGAGCTGTCACAT
>JAOXJP010090168.1:0-14705 GCA_025762735.1 Platanus orientalis | reverse complement strand
GGGGGTGTTGAAGTATATTAATTTGTGTATCTCTTAACACCTTAAGGTTTTGGGAGAGTTGGTTAATTTACTGTCAAACAGTAGTTACTTTCTAGAGCTGGTCTTCTGAACTCAATTCCATTCCTACTGTTGTTAAAGGAAGTCGTTGGATCCAGATTTGGTTTCTCCATTTATTGGAATGGTGTCAAGAGGTTTTCCAAGCTATCACGGCTAGGTGTGGGAGGTTGTTGGCCATTGATAGTAGAAAGATGAGGCGGGAGGTTATTTCCGCTACTTGTATCAAGGTCGAGGTTGAAATGCTAGGTGACATTCCTAGGTTGCTTCAAATGGAGGAAGATGAAGGGACTCTTCATTAAATCCCCTTTCACCACCTCCCAACATCCTTTGTAGAAAGCAATAGGAAAATTGTTAGGACTTGGGGGCATATCACCCTTCAACTCCCACACAATGGCCTTTACTTCCTCCTCAGAAAACAATCTTTCTGCTGCATCACTATCCGAGATATAGGGAAACACCATCCCATCAATCGTAGGTCTTCTTTTACACGTCTCTAGAAAGAGTTGGGTGTAATATTCCTCCATTTTAGTACTACTATCCATTTCCTTGAATAGTTAAAACCTCTCCCACTTTTAGGCATTGAATAGTGTTAACACCCCTTTAACAACTGGCCATCTTATGGAAGAACTTAGTATTGTCATCACCTTCTTTGAACCATTGAACCCTAGATTTTTGTTTCCACATTATCTCGTCCATTTCAACAATCTCCGCATATTCATCTTTGGTAGCCACCCGAAGGATTCTTTTCTCATCCGACAGGCCTTCCTGTTCCTCTTTCTCATCCCACTTCTTGATGATCTCCAAAGCCCTAGATTTCCTTTCCTCAATATTCCCAAAAACTTCTTTGTTCAACACTTTGAATTGATCACGTATAAATTTTAATTTCAATATGAAGAATTGACCTAGCAAACTAGAGACATCACAAGAATCCCACCACCCTTTGATAAGCTCCCCAAAACCAGGCTGCTTCATCTACATAAGCTGAAAACGGAAAGGCTTCGGCCTTGAGGAAACCTCCCCACCTCCCTGAAATCGGAAGGTGATCAAAGTCCTGTCTAGGAAGGGTCAAATCGTGACAAGGGAGAAGAGGTCTTCCCAATTAGTAGAGATTAAGAGAAGAGGTCTTCCCAATTAGTAGAGATTAAGAATCTATCCAACTTATTCATCACTAGCTTAGCTTGAAAGTTAGACCAAGTAAATTTGGGACTTGAAATCAAAATGTCCAAGAAGCCTATTTTATCAATGAAATTATGAAAACTATCCATTCCCCACATTCTTCTGTTGCCCCTATTTCGTCCCCCCATGTATAAAACATCATTAAAATCTCCTCCTATGCATCAAGGAATGCTATGACGTCTCCGGGCCATTTCCAAATTCTTTTGAGAAATCATCTAGAAAATATGAGTTAGTAAGACCGTAAGCCCTTGAGATCATCCAACAATGAAGGTCACCTCGGAAGTGAGCAATGATTGACAAGGAAAAAACTTCAATCAAGCTATCCACAGAAGGATTTAACCCACAAAATAAGGATGTCCCTGTTGTGCCATCAGCCGGTAGAGAGCACTAGTCTATGTCTTGGAAGCAACTAAATGTAAGAAATAGAGGTGAACATAAGGAAATATACAATGTATATTTCTTTGTTTTTCCCATATTTTACTGTATTTTTTAAAATATTTTTAATTGAAAATTAAAAATATATTTGGGTAAAATAAAGGCAACTCATATATAGAGTGGACCATGGGTATAACATATTAAATATTTGGCTAAAATGACATGTATTTGGATAGTTATTTTCCTACTTTCCGAATTATGTTAAATTTGTACAAGCATACATGACCATTGCATTTTTGACATTATTGTTATGTGTCACGGATTTGTGGCGTAGATGTTTCTTTTTCATTCCTATTCCCATGTGATTTTTTTATGAATCTCATTTATATGTGGATGTGTAGCATTATTATGTAGTGTTTTTATCATTTCCCAACCCTTGGTGTTCTAGACATGTGCGGTAGCATATGTCACAAAGGTATTGGCTTTCAACAACCATCGTTGATAATTGTCTTGCTTATGTAATTTTTCCTAGACATGTAATTTCTAACATTTCTTGAATTTTCATAAAAAAATTATAGTGTTTCCATATTTTTTATAACTTCCTCTGATGTATCTACAAAATTCATGGGTTTGTGGTTTGGATTTGTATATTTCTTTATTGTGGATGTTTCTTTATCATTTCCTGACTTTGTGGATCCATAGCTTTATTATGTAGTGTTTTTATTTTAATCATTATTGTGTAAGACAGGTGTGATAGTGTATGTCAAGAGGGCATCAGTTTCCAACAATTATCTTAGATGATTGTTTTATTTATATAATGATTTCTAGCCATGTAGTTGTGCTTATTCTTTATTTTTCTTAAATTTCATCAAACGTTTTCAACATTTCCATAAAGTTTCCATGGTTTTATTGTTTTTACATGGTTTTCAAAATACGTTTCCATTTCCATTGGATTGATTTCGGACTGAATGACATACAGTTGGATCGCTAATCCGATCCCGGATTGGTTTTGGGCTTGAACGATCTAATCCAACGATCTGAGTTTTGAAACCATGCTATCATGAACACAGTCAACTGAGATGGTTTGGTTATGTGTGATGAAGACCAATGATTGCCCCAATGACGAGTGAGATGGTCCAAATTGAAGGCGTTAGAAGGACAAGAGGAAAGAAAAAAATGACTTGGGTTGAAGCAGTGAGGAAAGAAATGGGTGCATGGTGATGTACGGCATATATGGCTCCATAGATTGAGTGGAATGGCGGACAAGGTTTGTGTAATTGACCCCAAGTTGTTGGATAAGGATTTGTTGAGTTGAGCTGAGCATGAACACTCATGTTGGATACATGAATTTGAAATATTATAATTGTAAGGTGTTTGTGTTAACAGTAAATTAACCAACTCTCCCAAAACCTTAAGGTGTTAGGAGATACACAATTTAATATACTTCAACACCCCCCATCAGGTGGAACATTGTTCTCTCTTGGGAACACACTTGGGGAGCTAGGCAAAGGTCCACACAATGCGTACACACGTGCACAACACTACATTCGGGAAAATACTTCCACCAGGATTTTAACACACGACCAAACCTGCTCTGATACCATGTTGACAGTAAACTAACCAACTCTCCCAAAACTTTAAGGTGTTAGGAGATACAAGAATTAATAAATACAAGAATTAATATATTTAAACAGTTTGGTGACTTGGTCTTAGGATCAGCAAACATTTCTTCAGATATCTGAGAGACACTAATTTATGCATTTCTGAATATTTCATAAACATGATGATACTAACTATAATGTGCTTTGCTTGACCATGATTTTGAGCTTCTTTGGGTGATTGGATCAAATCAAATGAATTGAACATATCCATTATTCCTCCATCTTCTTTGATTTCAACACCATCATATGTTCTTTCAGGGGTGTAGATTGCATTGACAAGGTTATTATCCAAAAAATATATAAATAAATTGACGAGGTCATGTGCTTTCGACGAAAATCTAGGATAAATCAAGATGAGGATCCAATACCTTTAATGTTGGTCTACTCCTTGAGGAAGAAATTAAGCTAGTTATAAAAGTGGATAGGTCATTCTCAAGGTTAAAAGAAGATTAGTAGAGGAACCTTGTCATTGACAATGCTTGAATATTAAAGTGACCACACAGTTATACTGGGTCAGTCTGCTGGAAGGAGCTTTGATGGCTTGAATGGAAATCAAGTGATGTGCAGCTGGGCAGATCCTGAGGAGTATGTCTTGGTCTTCATAGACATGTGGCTGAGTCTCGTGAGTCTTCCAACCAATGTGTACATATGATTCCAAGCATTCACACAAGTCCATGAGTGAAATAAATCTTTTGCACATTGAGTTTTTTTTTTCGGGGGGGAGGTTTGGGGGGAAGTTAGAGATTGAGCAGGTTGGTATAAGCCACAAACCTAATTCAGCATCTTACTGATTTTTGTTCTGCAATGCGCACTAAAACCTGGTCAGTGGAAGTTGTATTTATTTTGCATTTTTTACTTGTAAATTGAGCTGTTTTGAATGTCTGGTTAAGTCTTCATAAATATCTTCCTGGCTAATTATCAAATGTGACTTTCACATTTTACCATAGAGATATGCCAGCCTTCTTTTATCTAGGGTCATGTCATTAAATTTTACTATTTGATATATTGGGGAACCAAGCTCTGTGTTTGTATCGTTTTGTGTGCATGAATTTATTGCTCCAATTGATTCACATTTCTTAAGTGTCAATTTGTCTATCATGGCCAATGGCAGCGCATTACTATCCCCGAAATTTTGGAAGATGAATGGTTTAAGAAAGGTTTCAAGCGGCCTGTGTTTGAGGAGAAGGACAATACGAACTTGGATGATGTAGAGGCTGTATTTAAGGACTCAGAAGTGAGTCAAAGATGAGAATTTCGAAAATTCTAGTAGAATTAACTTTACTGTTAAAGAATGAATTGATATGTTGGTTCTTCTTAAAATATACTCACAAATGTATTTTGTTGACTGTATCAGGAGCATCATGTGACAGAGAAGAAGGAAGAAGAAAAGCCAGCAGCTATGAACGCATTCGATTTGATTTCTATGTCAAAGGGACTTAATCTAGGAAATTTATTTGAAATAGAACAGGTTCGTGTACTCTCAAGTTTTTCTTTTTGTTTGACCAAATATTTTCCTCTATTTCACCAAGTGATAAAATATGTGCTTGTTCTTACACATGGGGAAAGGGGTCGTGTTAATGTCGTGAAACTTCTTTTTAATATGTAGAGAATTCTGGAGCTTGGTATGAATAAAGTTTGAGATTTGCAGACCAATGGATTGCAATAAATTATAGAATACATGCTACAAATAGATTTTGTAAATTTTCTTGTAATGAGGTAGTGCACTTTTGGAAATATTACAATTGGTGTTATGAAGCATATTAATTGTATTACATAATATAAAGATAGTTTGTTTATTTATTCATGTTGTTATTTTATGTGAAACCTGATATGATGATCTGATATCTGTTTTCAAAATCAAAGTTATGTCCATGCCCAATTAAAAAGAACAGGTGTATGTTCACAGTTTGTGAGGGATGATCTGCTCCCTTTGTAGATATAGGAAACATAATGTGTAGACCATGAGGATGTATTGATTGATTTGGTGCACATGCGGAGGTCTGGCCACCACCATTTGATGGATACTATTGAGTAGGTTTGTGTAGAGATATATGGAGACGTTACGGGTATTATGGGTATATGTACGTAGCACATAATACCTGTAATGTCTCCATATGTCTCCACAGTTTGTTCTCAACATTTACTTGGTTGGTCATACCAGTCATATCTGTTGTATGTGTTTGGTTAACCAGGAAAAAAATGTGGCTAAGTATCCAGATAAAAGGTCCATAAAGACAGGGAGGATTGTTGATTTCCATTCCATTATAGATTTAGGGTGGACTCAATTGAGTTGTGTGCCCAGTCCCCTGCATCTAATCCACATGTCGATACACTGCTGGTAATTCACCAAAAAAAACAAAAGATATACTGCTGGTGGACTCAATTGAGTTGTGTCTATGAATGTACTCATAGCATTTGATAGCATGTAAGATCATTAACTCAATCTTAGATTTTGGCTGTTCGAAGATCAAATTTTTGAGGTTCTATATGCTCCAAGCTTTTGCTGACTGTAAATCATTTGCATGCTTTCTAATCGTTATTTATTTTATCCATAACAGGAATTTAAAAGGGAAACAAGGTTTACATCGCAATGTCCACCCAACGAAATCATCAGTAAGATTGAAGAAGCTGCAAAGCCTCTTGGCTTTGATGTTCACAAGAAAAATTACAAGGTGAAGAAATATGGATGTCATAAATGATGTCAACATACCTTTATATATACTCGTGAAGTAATGGGATCTCTTATTTTGTTTCAGATGAGGCTCGAGAATTCGAAAGCAGGGAGAAAGGGAAACCTTAATGTTGCTACCGAGGTACTTAGTCAAAAATTATGTTGGATTGAGAAATTTGGTTTTTATTTCACTTCTCTTACAATCTCATCCATGTAATCAGGTATTTCAAGTGGCACCTTCTCTTCATATGGTTGAGGTACGGAAAGCAAAAGGAGATACGTTGGAGTTCCATAAGGTACCCTTTTCCACTGTTATTGGTGAAAATAGATGATTCCTGGACAAACAATTTAATATCATATCTAATAATAATTACTTGTTCTTAATAATTAATCCTATCTAATAGAAGTAATACTATTTATTATCTTTTAATTTTTTATTATACTCCTTTTTGTAATTAAATGGTATGTATTGATTGAAAAAAAGGGTGAACCCTGCATATAACGATCTTAAGACTCTCAAGCCAGATGTGCATGACATCAGAATGCTAACAAAACAATACATCAGTTATGTTGTAGTAAATGTTAGAAACGGTTTTGAAAAAATGACTGTTTGGTCATTTTTGAGCCAAAAATAAAAAGTGGAACCCACTCAACGTTTGAGGTAGTTCCATATGGGTTTGTGTTCACCTCTATGAGGAGAATAATACCTTATGGTTGGTTGTTTAAAACCGTTAATAGGTGAATGAGAAATTGTCTCCAAAAGTGCCTAGTTGAACATTGGTTAAAGGGTATAAAACTTGAATAGTCCCACATTGGTGAGCTTATAAAAGTTTGGAGGTTTATATAATATATACATCTTCCTTGGACATAAACTTGAGCCTCAAGGGGCACCACAGTTTTGTGGAAGGGGGAGGACTTAGCCAACAGGGGCTAAGCACAAACACACACACGTGCGCGTGCGCGTACGGCATCGGGCCGGATTGGGTTGGGCGTGGACGGTATATATTTTTAATTTTTTTCTTCCCAAATGTTTCAAGTAAATTGTAGGTGTGTCTATTCATTCGCGCATTTTACCCTTTTACCCTCGTGACTGTTCTGAACTGAACAATCATAATGTGTCTGTTTA
Source organism: Platanus orientalis (assembly GCA_025762735.1). Taxonomy (NCBI): domain Eukaryota; kingdom Viridiplantae; phylum Streptophyta; class Magnoliopsida; order Proteales; family Platanaceae; genus Platanus; species Platanus orientalis. The sequence goes on along the minus strand of JAOXJP010090168.1, from coordinate 7,639 downwards.
ATCACCCCTTTTACCCTCGTGTCTGTTCCAAATAGACATAGATGTATTTATTCGTTCACATCTTTTTGCACTCGTGTCTGTTCTGAACAGTCATAAGTTGGAAAAGTTTGTGCTTCTATGTCACTTTCGAACAGTCATGAATGGTCTATAAATATTCCGTCCCTCTTGCATTCAAGCATCCAAAATATTAAGTATCATAGCATTTGTGTAAGAGAGAAAACACAGTTTTGATTTGTTATGCACACAGATTGTAGTGCTTCTTCTGTGTGCATTCGATCATTGTATCCTGGGAGGTAGACGTCCAAGAAGTTCTAAGCACCACTACGAGGGGTGAAATCTATCTTACTGACATAGTATCAAACACTAGCCTTAATTCATTGCAGTTTCTGATTTTTCAAATCATCCGGTCTGGAAGTTGTTTCTATTCATTTTATTTTCAAGTCTTTTAGTTATTTGAAATAAATACTTATCGTTTATAGAATCACATATCGTTCTTTATATAACTTGGGCCCTAAGGGGCACCACAATTTTGTGGAAGAGGGAGGACCTAGCCAACATGGGTCAAGCCCAAACACTCACACGTGCGCCGCATCGAACAGAACCGGGCCAGGCTAGGTTGGGTTGGGTCAATGAGAAAAATAAAATAATTGTTTATTATTTTTTATTTTTCCCAAAAACGGTTCACCTATGGGGGCATGTCTATTCATTCGCGCATTTTAGCCTTTGACCCTCATGACCAATCCGAAACAAACAGTCATAATGTGACTGTTGAATTACCCCTTTTACCCTCGTGTCTGCTCCGAACAGACACAAATGTGTCTACTTGTTCACATCTTTTGCACTTGTGTCTGTTCCGAACAGTCATAAGTTGTGCCTTTATATTTGTTCCAAACAGATATCAATGGTCTATAAATATTCCGTCCCACCTTCATTTCTAGAATCCAAAATTAAGCACCATAGAGTGCATTATAGCGTCTTTGTAAGAGAGAGAGAACAACACAAGTTTTGTTCACTAGACACATAGATTGTAATGCTTCTTCTGTGTGTAATAGATCATTGTATCCTGGGAGGCAGACATCTGTGATGTTTGTAAGCACCACTACGAGGGGCGAAATCTGTCTTAAGGACTTAGTGTCAAAACACTAGCATTGATCAATTAAAGTTTCTGATTTTCAAATCATCCAAATCTGTAAGTTGTTTGTATTCATTTTTATTTTATAGTCTTTTACTTTATATGAAATAAATATTTATTGTTTACAGAATCACATATCAGTCTTTATATAGAATAACAGTGTTATGCTCAAGACCATTGTTATGTGATGTTTGTTGATCTCATGTGATATTGTTTTTATGTCGTGGAGCCTTGCTGCATAGTGTTGGAGAATTCTGTATCGTTTTCTATGGTATATGAGGCCAATATTGCATTTCAGCTGTGATTTATGTGTTTATCACCCTTGACAGCTTGTTTGAACTTTACTTTGTGCTTGTAAAATCTTTTGTTATAGGTATTTGGTGCCTAGTGTTAGGTATTTTTGTATTGTCAATGTCCATTCCAAAACAAGTGTAAAGAGTGTACATATAGTTTGATCATGTAGTAGGACCTTGTATATATTTTGTATATCTATGTAAGTCCAAATATAGAGTTCAGGAAAACGTCAATAAGATTGACACGAAAGCCGAAATGACCACAAGCCAAAAAGACCCAAGCATGCGTTTAAAGAATCTCAAGTCTTAAGAACAAGCTACCTCTAGAAAGCCAACTCCCATAATTTAAAGGTAAAATTATAAAATGTTGGTAAGTAGTAATGGAGTTTTTGCGTATGAATCTAACCTTAGGTGAACTTGGAATGGTTTAAAAATGGATCACCTAACCGAGAAAAGGTTCCATAAAGATTGGATCAATGATGGACTGAATTGACAAAAATTAAGTGAAATAAAAATGTGTTGGAAAGGAAAAATGGCCCAACTTAAAATGGTTATAACTTTTGATTCAGATGTCCACTTTCGGTCTGTAAGTACTCGAAACGAGCGGTTCGATGAGTTCTTTCTGAATATGGAAAGATCTCTTATTTGAGATATTTATAACGACTATTTTTTGAAGTTTTAATAGATCTCTTGGAGGATCCCTTGGGCTAGTTTTTCAAATCTATAAATAGGGGAATAAGTTCCATTGGTTAGTGCAATACCTATGAATGATTCTATAGTTACATCATGGTAAATTCAAGCCAAAAGAGTGAGAAAAAGTGCCTATGAGGTAAATTAACTTGGCTTATGACTTTGAGTGAGTTCCAAATAGTTAAACCTCTACCAAGGTTTTGAGAGAGCTTCCAAAGCATTTAGTTACATCTTTTAGAAGTAAAAGAAGAGTGCTTTTACAAGTCATATTAGTCTATGCAAGAAACAATCCGAAAAAGAGTGCTTTTACAAGTCAAATTAGTCTATGCAAGAAACAATCCGAAAAAAGAAGTCTACACTCCAACGTGTTCGTAGCCTTCACCGGAGTCACTGGAAGTAGATTCTTACCACACTTGCTGGAGTCAAGTGAAGCATAGTCCATTGGATTCATTGGACGGAGCTTGTCCATCGAAGTCACTGTGGACACACTTACAAGGGAATGAATTCTTTGGAACTAGTAAGTAAATTTTCAGGTTTATTAATTTTCCTTTAATAGTTTAGGATAACTATTAATAAAAATTAAATAAGCTTAGGGAACCTGGTTAGATAGTGGACATAGGCTCAAAGTGCCAAACCACTTTAAATCTTGGTCTTGTGATTTGTCACTATGATCTTTGTATGGTGTGTGATTGTTGCCTACTCTTAATTATTTGGTTTACTTGTTCAGTTACCGCTACAATTAATCCAAAAGTAAATCAAAGAAAGGTTTAAAAGAATTTTAAAGAAGTTTAGTGATTCTATTCACCCCCCTCTAAGATCTTTTGGATTGCATTTCAGAATTTCACTAGTTGCATTCCTCTTACTTCTTCCATGCTTCTGTTCTCTTGTCTCATATTCTCAATTTTAAGTTAAACCTTATTTCTGTTAGTCATATTACCAAAGCTTTGAATTGTAATGTGACATTTTTCCTTCGTATTGTGTTTTCCAAGACTTGAAGACAAGGAAGATGATTGGTAGATGCCACAAGGATCAGGGGTTGTATCTTATGGATGGTTGTTCATTAGTTGCCTCTATTGTTCAGCTGACACCATCTCCATCACCTATAGTTCAGTTACCACTCCCACCTTCTATTCCTTCCTTTTTCCAGAATGATCAACTTCTTTGGTGGCATTCTCTTCTTGTCCATATCTCCTTTCCCACGTTGAAAAAACTATTTTCAAGACTTCTCTTGTGATTCTGGTTTCCATTGTGAAACCTGTGAATTGACCAAGCATTGTTGTTCTTTTTCTCCCATTATGAGTCATACTACTACTCCATTTTCCCTTGTTCATTATGATATGTGGGGACCTATCTCGGTCACCTCTTCGTTTGGCTTTCATTATTTTGTGACCTTTGTTGATGATTACTCCAGGTCTATTTGGATTTATTTATTGAAATCCAAGGATAAGGTTTTTTCAGTCTTTCAGTTGTTTCACAAATTGGTCGAAACTCGGTTTGATACTAAGCTTAAGGTTCTTTGTTCAAATAATGGTGAAAATATGTCTCAAGTCTTTTATTCTTATCTCTCTTAGCATGACATCTTTATCAAACCACTTGTCATGGTGCTCTTGAGCAAAATGGTGTCACTAAGAGAAAGAGCTGACATCTTTTTGAGATCACTGTGCCTTTCTCTTTCATATGCATGTTTCCAAAGTATTCTGGGATGATGCCCTTCAAACTGTTGTTTACTTGATGAATCACATGTCTTCTCACATTCTTCACATCAAATGTCCTCTCAAGCTCCTCTCTTGTTCATCTCTTGGGTCCTTTCTTCCTTTTAAAGTTCTTTGTTGTATTTATTATATTCATGGTCCAAAGTTTAATAGAAGGAGAGGAGTCATAATCAGCTAGCTGATAAGCTGGCAAATTGGGGGGCTGGTTCCCATGTGATATTTTCTGGAAATAGCATTCTGGAAGGCTGTTTCTAGGGTGCTCCCCTTTGCTGTTGTATTTTAGTTCGTTCTTTTTGTTCCTCTTCTTAATAAAGTTATTTTATCCAAAAAAGAAGAAGAAGAAGAGAGAAAAAAGGTTTTGGGAGATTAATTGTATGAGGGATTAATTCTCTCTCATAAGTTTAATTATATTTATATATGAGTGTGGTATCTTTGGTGAGATACCAAAGATACCTTATGTTATGTGTACATCATGACATTCATACCCTTACATTAGTAGCACTCTTATATCTTCAACACTCCCCCTCAAGTTGGAGCATAAATATTAAGTATGCCCAACTTACTAACAATGTCATGAAGTCAAATCTTGAAGATTCCCTAGATCAACACATCAGCCAATTGTTGATCAGTAGTAACAAATGGAGTACAAATCAGTCCACCTAACAACTTCTCTCGTATAAAGTGTCTATCCACCTCTATGTGCTTTGTTCGATTATGCTGTATGGGATTGTGTGAGATACTGATCGTTGCTTTATTATCACAATACAGACTTATAGGAACATGTACCTTAAATCTCATCTCTTGGAGTAGAGTCCTCAACCAGGGGGCTTCACAAACACCATGTGCCATAGATCGATATTCTACTTCAGCACTGGATCTTGCAACAACTGACTGTTTCTTACTTTGCCATGTCACAAGATTTTCACCTCCAAATGAGCAATAACTTGAGGTAGATCTTCGATCCATTATCGATCATGCCCAATTTGCATCAGAATAACTCTCATATGACCATTGTTGGAAAACAAGCCTCTACCTGGAGCAGACTTTAAGTATCTTAAAATTCGAAATATATCCTTCAAATGGGGTGTTCTTGGAGCATGCATGAACTAGCTAACAACCCCAACTGCAAATGCTATATCATGCCGAGTAAGTGCAAGGTAAATAAGCTTCCCAACTAGTCTTTGATACCGACTAGCATCAACTAACAGTCTTCCATCTTGATCATTCAGCACATGATTGACTTCAATAGGGGTTTTTGCATGTCTGGCCCCTAGTAAGCCTGTCTCTATCAGCCAATCTTGAATATACTTTCTCTGAGAGATGAAGATGCCATTTTTTGATCGAGTAACCTTAATTCCCTAGAAGTAGCACAATGTCTCCAAATCTTTTACCTCAAATTCACTGCTAAGATGAGATTTCAGCCTTTTTACTTCTTTTGAGTCATCCCCAGTAATCACAATATCATCTACATACACAATAATTGCAATTGTTTCCTTTAATGTGTGTTTGACAAACAAGGCATGATCAGCTTGTGATTGTTTGTATTCAAACCTTTTCAAGCTTCCATTGAACCTTTCGAACCAAGCCCTTGGTGATTGCTTGAACCATACAAAGCCTTCTTTAATTTGCACACTTTAGCCTCACTTCCTGGAATTCTAAAGCCTGAAGGGAGCACTATATATACTTCTTCATGTAGATCACCACGAAGAAATGCATTCTTCACATCCAACTGCTAGAGTGGCCATCCCTTATTAGTTGCAACAGACAATAATACTCGAATTGAGTTCATTTTAGCTACGGGTGCAAACGTCTCTTGATAGTCAATTCCATAAGTTTGGGTGTACCCTTTTGCGACTAACCTTGCTTTATATCTATCAATTGATCTATCCGCCTTGTATTTAATAGTGTAGACCCATCCCACAGGCTGTTTTCCCAATGGAAGGTCAACAAGTTCCCATGTACCATTCTTTTGTAGGGCTTTCATCTCTTCACACATAGCATCTCTCCACTGACTTTGGATGATAGCCTCTTTTAGATTTGAAGGAATATGTATAGAAGATGTTGACTTAATAAAGGTAAGATATGAAGAATTCAAAGATTTGTATGACACAAAGTTAGAGATGAGATTAGTACAAGTTCTCTTTCCCTTGCGAAGAGCAATAGGAAGATCATTAATTTCTGGATTTACAGAAGTAGTAGTACCTGGATCCAAATAAGCAATCAGAGGTGGATCGCTTGATGTGTCTTTCTTCCTCCTTGTATACACAAGTAAATCCTTCCCATCATCATCTGATGATGAAGAGTCGAACATGGGTGGATGGACTGGAGTAGGAACTGGCAACAAGGAAGGTAGAGATGGAGACTTCTCTTCATGTAAACTCTCCCCCTGAAGAGAGGTCCTAGAAGAAGAAAAGAATAGTATAGACTCAAAAAAGGTTACATCCATTGAAACAAATCTCTTTCTTGACTTTGGGTTATAATACCTGTAACCCTTTTGGGTGGAAGGATATCTCAGAAAAGTGCATTTTACAGCCCGAGGATCAAGTTTAGATCTATCATCTTTTTGTATATGAACATAATAAACACACCCAAAGACTTTAGGGGGAACCACAAAGGGGGGATTCTTTGGATGTAAAACAATAATGGGTGACTTGAAATTAAGAATCCGGGAAGGCATACGATTATGAGGTAGGCAGTAGTAAGAAGAGCGTCAAACCAAAAAGTTTTTGGGACATTCATACCAAAAAGAATAGTTTGGGTTACGTCTAACAAATGTCGATTCTTGTGTTCAACAACTCTGTTTTGTTGCAGAGTGCCAACACAAGTGGTTTGATGTTCAATGCCATAGTCCGCCAAATATGTTTACAACTGAGAAAAAATGTACTCCCCCCCCCCCCCCATATTATCATAACATAAAACTTTGATGGATGTATCAAATTAAGTCTGAACCATTTTATGAAAGTTTTGGAATATAGAAGTAACCTCCCCTTTGGTATTCATTAAATACACCCATGTGCACCGTGAGAAATCATTTACAAATGTAACAAAATAACGAAAGCCAAAGAGCGAAGTAGTGGGAGAAGGTCCCCAGACATCAGAATGAACTAAAGCAAACAAAATAGAGCTTTTTTTTAATTACTAAGAGGATAATTGTTTCGAACATGCTTAGACAACCGACAAATTTCACAATTGAATTCAAACTCATTACTAGACAAAAACAAGCTTGGAAACAAAAGTCTTAGAGAAGACAGACAAATGATCCAACCGATTATGCCATTGCATTAATCGGTCTTTATTTCTCATATTATTGCTCTCTAAAAATGGGGGTAAGGCTGCGTACATCTTGCCCTCCATAGACCCCGCGTTAGCAAGAGCCTCGTGCACTGGGCCGCCCTTTATTATTGCTCTTACTACTACTTAAACATGTGATAGATGAGGTAGAATCCACTTCTACATCAAGGAGATAGAGGCCATCAGCTACATGCCCACTCCGAATTGTCTACTTTGAATCCAGATATTAGAAAACACAATGAGAAGAAAAAAAAGTAACTGAACAATTCAAGTCACGAGTATTACGACTGATGGAAAGCAGATTGGTTGCAAATTTTGGGATATGAAGAACTGATGATAGGGCCATAGTAGGTGAAACATTAATACTTTTTTTCCTAAAAATGGAAGATAATGTTCCATTAGTTACTCGTACTTTGTCATGACCAGAATAAATGGAATATGAAGAAAACAATGAAGACAAACCTGTCATGTGATCAGAGGCCCCAGAATGTGGAAGAGATGTGGTGTGCAGAGGCATGTGC